>CM069903.1:7512332-7598991 GCA_036172215.1 Camellia granthamiana | reverse complement strand
ACTGGTTTCTGTTTTGGCTCGGAGTACTAGGTGAGCTTTTATGCTTTAGCATATCACATGTGTGTGATTGTTGCCATGATAGCATGATTACCATGAGGCTAGCTGCTTATGTGATATAACTGCTTGAATGCCTGTGGATGGAGGTTGAATTACCTAAATTGGGACAATGCATTAAAAACTGTGAGTTTTAAGCCCACTAGTTAGTGGCAAAACCATCTTTTCTAAAGCCCACTTGAGGGTGGCAAAACCTGCATTTTAGCCTACTTGCGAGTAGCAAACCGTTTTCAAAACAAACATGTAGTGTTTTGTTCCAACTTAGGCGATTTGGTCTATGCTTGTTTGCTGTGCGCATAACATAGTAATTCTAGGCTAATAATTGGAATAAGAACGCATAACGTTTTCAAAAATGGATATCACGGTTAGTAGAGGCCGGTCTTCGGACCGGGCGAAAGGGGGTGCTCATAGCTGACCTTCCCCGATCGTACCCAAGCTCCCGAGCCAAGACCACTTTGGTGATGACGGACATGTGGCCTTCGGCATCGAGTCAGGGTTTCCTAAATTTCCCATTTTAAAATATTTAGGTGGCGACTCTGTATCTGGCAAAGCAGTCCATGTTTGGCACTACTTTTCAAAAAATCTGTTTTTCTCAAAAACGATTTGCCAGAGTTGGACTCTTTGGTTCAGATTAAGAACCGTGACACAAACGAGAGTCCGAACTATAGCATCGAGGCCCCACGCGGGCGCGTCTACACCGCCACTTTACTGGATTTACACTGCGCGCACCTACAGATCTTCTACTACGGGAGCTGGAGTCTCATCTATCCGACGATGCCCCGGAGATTGTAGACCACCTGAACTTCCTCCGCGGGCCCCTCTTTCGGAGAGGGCACGGATTTGGGTTCTCGCTACTACAGTTCGGACTCTTGTCACGGTTCTGAATCTAATCTCACAAAGTGCAATGTAAGACTGATAAATCACCAAAGAGTCCAAATCCGACAAATTGTTTTGGAAAACTTATTTTAATCAAAAAGCACCAAACATGGACTGCTTTGCCAGATTTCAGAGTCGCCACCTAAATATTTTATTTTGGGAAATTTAGGAAATCCTGACTTGTGCCAAAGGCCACGTGTCCGTCATCACCAAAGTTACCTCAGCTCGGGAACTTGGGTACGAGAGGAGAAGGTTCTGAAATGAGCACCCCCGCTCGCCCGATCAAAGGATCGGCCTCTACTAAGCATGATATATTGTTTTATAAACCTCATGTGTTCTTGTTTGATTATTAGCTAATTTACTATGTGATGCGCACAACACACAAGTATGGACTAAATCGTTTGATTTGGAACAAAACATCTCATGTTTGTTTTTGAAAATGGTTTGAATTTGCCACCCTCAAGTGGGCTTAGAAATGCGGATTTGCCACCAAACAAGGTGGGCTTAAAACATGATGATTTGCCAATCCAAGTGGGCTTAAAACTCACATTTTGATGAATTGTTCCAATTCAAGTAATGAAGCCTTCATCCACAGACATTCATGCAGTTATAGCAATTAAGTGAATAGCCTCATGGCAAGTATGCTAACATGGCAACATACACATCTCATGTAATATGCTAAAGCGCAAACACTTACAGTGTACTCTGAGCCAAAACAAAAGCTGGTTAGAAATCAATGAATGATCCTAATTATGCAAGATGCCTAATGTAACACATGCAATGATGCAACTACATAGGCTCGGCTATCTAAGATGGCATATGAAATGCGACAATTTGATACATGTATTTAAAGAGGTATTGAAATACAATGCAGTTTGAATGATGCGCCGAGCCCGGTGCATGCAATACAAATGAACGGATGCAAACATGCAAGCATAAGGTATGCTAATTGAAATATGCCTTATTCTAACCACTGAAAGCGGATAAATAAAAGGGTGAAAGATGTGGGGTTGGAAGACATTCACACACACATGCACACTTATTACAACATTGCCCTCTCGCAGGAGGGTCCGAATGAAAGAGAGTTAACTAGCTACGCTAATTAAACTAACTATTACAAACCAACTAATTAACTAACTATTCTAGCTAATTAATTACAACACAGTCGAATAACTAGCTAATCTAAGCTAAATAGTTACAAACCGAATTAATCAATTAGCTAATCTAAGCTAATTAGAATATTACTAAATAGAATATTAATTAAATTAATAAGCTAAATTAATTACAGCACATGTAATTAACTACAACTAGCTAATAAAACGATAAAACAGCC
Source organism: Camellia granthamiana (assembly GCA_036172215.1). NCBI lineage: Eukaryota > Viridiplantae > Streptophyta > Magnoliopsida > Ericales > Theaceae > Camellia > Camellia granthamiana. The sequence continues at coordinate 7,596,728 of CM069903.1, read as the reverse complement.
TTACAGATGAATGAAGCATGCATGCTCGGCCGTGTCCTCTCGAAAATCCACTACCTTGCCTCTAAATGCCTCTGTTTGCACTCTTTTGGACTTCTGAAAATTGTGCCAACTTCCAGATTGCTTCTGTTTAACCCTAGCAACATTCTGAGGGATGATCGGCTGGAAATGGTGGCCTCGGCCAACATTTATGGTCGGTCGGCTGGCTTGGTGGCCGGTCGGCTAGAACATGTGGCCGGTCGGCCACTGATTCCCTGAAATTCCTCCTTTTGCTGCAACAGAGAGCAAACAGAGGCATGGTAGTGTATTTGCAAGGAATGTGTGTACTACTGCACTCCTTATCATGTCTCAAGCTCAAAGGAGTGTAGCACTTGGCTCTCAAGCCACCAACCAAGCACTTTCAATGCATGGTGGCCAAAGAACCAAGCTTGTACAAGCTTTAGTGAATGCACAAGTAAGACTCAAAGACGCCTCCACCCTATCATGCACAATCAAGGGGGACGGCGACTAAGAAATGTGACACGTTTCATCACTTTGAGTATGAAACGTCTCACATTTCTTATGTTTGGATTAACGTCCGATCCAAACACAATGCAATGCAAACGACATGCTTATCTTTCATATGTTTTACTTGGTCCATTTCTTGTTTACTCATTTTAACTTACCAATTAATCCATTAACCGGTTAAGTTCAATGTGTAAGTCCTCTAATGGAAAAGATGGCCTAAGCCACAAGCACCTTAAGCATGAAAGAAGCCTCATGCTTTTGGTTAGTAGAAATCCTCAAGGGAGGATTAAAACCATTAGGCATGAGAGCCTCAATTCCATACTCAAGCCAACAAGGGGCCCAAGACCACTTTCAAAGTGAATGAAAGATTGAAACAATGGAGTGCAATGACACATATTTCAGCACTGAAATAACATGCCAAGTGACCAAAAATCATGCAAACAACTCATGTAATGCATGTTAGAGGCATAAAGCATCAAAGCTAGTGAAGTGTATTACACTAGAAGCATACATTATCAAGCTCAAACAACAAAACCAGCCATGGACAGACCTAAAACATGCCAAATTAGTGGCATGAACATGTTGAGATAAGAGCTCAAAAGACTAGGAGAACATGCACACATGTTAGCCCATAAGCAAGGGACAATACACAACTCTCAAAAGCAATGAAGAAGTGAAGTATATGAAAGTGTGACAGAGGTATATGCTCTGAAATCATATACTAAATGATGCCATATCATGCAAACATCACAAGCAAAGCATGCTAGGGGCCTTAAAACACAAGGCTAGTAAAGGCCATTACACTATGGCCATACAAGGCAAGCCTCAAAGGGCCAAAATCATTCCAAACAGAGTTTAAGCATGCTAAATCAAAGCCAAAAACATGCTGGAGTAGAGCATACACATGCTAGATTAATAGGCTAAACCATCAAGTACACTAGGCTAGTGAGCAAGTTTACACTACAAGTGCAAGATGCAAGCAATGAGTGGCCAAACTAGCCAAAAACAGAGTTTAAACATGTTAAAATATAGCCAAAAACATGCTCAAACTAAGCTAAGACAAGTCATAAAAACATGTTACTTTGCAAGGCTAACTAGGCATAGCATGGAGAGACAAGAAGGGGAGGCCACCCCCTCCTATTTGGACCTCAAAATAAGTTTTCTACCACTGAAATTCCTCTGGAATTTAGTGGTTTTAAGGCCAAAAGGAAGTTGTTTGAAAAGCTTGAAAGATAGCTCAAAAGGCCTTACAAGCGAAGGAGCAAAAGGAAGGAAAGACCCCCTAGCCAAATAAGTCTTAAACCACAATTTTAGAACCTCAAAATTAGAGTTTTTTATGGTTCAAAACCCGCCCCAAAATAGTGCAAAACAATGGGAAAAGGGGGATAAAGCAAGTGTGCAAAAACAAGCTTGAAAGGGAGAAGTGCTTACCCTTGAAGCACAGCAGCAAAACTAGCCAAAATCTGAGCCAAAACCACCTTTTGGAGCTTAAACAAAGTCCCAAGGAATCTCAGCCCAATGGTGGTCAAGTTTGATCAAGGATGTGTATGCAAAAGTATGGTGTATCTAAGCTTTCATGCACAAAAGGGCAAGAGAGAGTGAACTCTAGAGAGAGAGGCAAAGATTTAGCTCTGGAAATTTTGTAGAGAGAGAGGGATTTTAGTGTGAGAAGCTCCCAAACTTGCTAAAATGTTCTCCTCTTCCAAAACAAGAGATATGGCTTCTATATATAGCAAAAACAAGAGCCTAGGTCGAAATATCTGAATTGGGACAATTGGAGCTTGTATGGAACAGTTGGAGGGAAAATATCTTCAAAAAATTTGAGTTTGGGTCATTTCTGGCCGACCTGCTACTTTGTGGGCCGACCAACCACTTCTGTGACTGGCTGCAAATTCTACTCTGCATGTTTGACTTCAAATGGGCATAACTCCTTCATCTAGACTCCTTTGTAGGTCATTCTTTTATCTAAAATGAAGCCCCGGAAGTAAGATTTCCAATGGTGGAAGCCTCACCTCAAAATTCCAAGTGTGCTAAGAGATACCCCTCTTTTAGTGAAGACTGCTCATTTCTGGCTCAATCGGATTGATGCCTAACTTCAGCCAACCAGATCTCCCTCATCCGGACTCGGCTTTAGGAGATTCTTAAGTGTAAAATGAAGCCCCGGAAGTATTCTTTCCAACGGTGGTGGCCTCATAGTTGAAATCCAAGTATACAAGTGGATAGGCCCGATTTAGCGAGGACTACTCGTCTCTCTCTTAACAATTCATACCCAACTTCTTCCTCAACTAGGTTTCTTCCCTCCACTCTTCTTTTCTTCAACTTCAAACCCCCAAAAAAGATGTTTTGAAGATTTTTTGAAGAGTTCACCTCTCTTTCATGCATTTCCACTTTGTTCTTGCTTGGTTTGCCGAAAAGCGCAACATTTAACAAAATACGAGCGTCAGAATATCGCAAAAACTTTGTTTCAAAAATGTTTTGAAAGAGAGGGTTTTAAGGTCTAAAATCTTTGGTCAAAATAGTTTTAGTCCAAAAATGGGGTGTAAGGTTGGGATTTGACTCTCTCCTTGCCGAAGAAATTGAGCTTTTGCACTACACACCTCATCACCAAGTAAATAATCAGTGGCGCCCAAGTCTTAAGGATAGTCAAAAATGGAGTGTCTACAAAGGTACATACTGCATGCTTACATTTTCTGCGATGTACTTTGCATTTCTGGTATAGCTCATACCTTTGCACTATATTTCTGCTCATTCTGAGCACGTGTACATATTTTATTTCTGCCCATTCTGAACACTTGTACTATGGTATTTCTACCCATTCTAAACACTTGTACATACTGTATTTCTGCCCATTCTGAACACTTGTACATACTGTATTTTTGCCCATTCACACAGGTTGACTTCCGTTTTACTCGCGGGTATGGGTCTACCATGGCGAGGGAGTGGTATATGGCCCTCCCCGACGGTGTCTGGCAGATTGTTGACGATGCGGGGTTTGGCTTATTCTGCATGGGGCTCTCGCGTTTCATGGCGAGTAGGACCCTCCTAGGCGCATTAGTAGAGAGATGGTGGGACACCACCAACTCCTTCCATTTCTCTACCACCGGGGATATGACCATGACCCCGTATGACTTTGCTATGCTGATAGGCCTTGAGGTAGGAGGCCAGCTGATCCTATGCGACTCCGACATGGATGAGTGGGAGGCTGCTTGGACCTATCTGTTGGGAGCACACCCGCCTATTTTCTGTTCATCAGGCTTGGCCCGGTACACCTGGTTTATTGACCACTTCAGAAGGGGAGAGCCCACGACGATCGATGCTACAGAGCATTACGCCCGAGGTTTCCTCATGTTCCTCTTCGGCACTACCTTGTTCGCCGACAAAGCGAACATAGTTGGGCTATATTTTCTGAGCACCTTAGTGGACTTATCCCCGATGCGACACTATGATTGGGGGGTGCCGGCCTTGCTACCCTCTATTGTTATATGAGCTCGACCTCCCACAAGAGCGAGAACAGAGTGGGCAGTTACTGGAGAGCCTAGGAGGTATGCTTTACTTTTCAGCTTTACATTTTCTGCCATGCTTTTTGCTTTGCACTTACTGTACACTGTCTTCTCACTGCCACTGTCTTGCTTTTCACAGTTGTGGGTATACGCCTACTTCCCAGTGCTTGCTCCCGAGCTGGAGGTCGAGACGCCGCTCGAGGTATCCTACTCGCATCGATATGATGGTCAGAGCCAGCCGAGGGCCCTAGAGACCTTGTTATAACTCTGACAATATTTTGACACTGTGAGGACAATGAAGGTAACTCAAAACTCACAGTTCTTCTTACTTTCAGCTTCAATTCATTTTGCACATCTAATAGCAACTAATCATTTCATGCACTTGTGTAGACGTCCCCGAACGTCCCAGGAAAGATCCTATTTTGTTCATTAGGCTCACTACAGTTCGGACTCAATGTCACGGTTCTTAATCTGATCTTGCAAGGTGCAATGTGAGATTGATAAATCACCAAAGAGTCCAAATCTGGCAAATCATTTTGAAAAACTAATTTTTAGAAAGAAGTGCCAAACATGGACTGCTTTGCCAGATACAGAGTTGCCACCTAAATATTTATTTTTAGGGAAATTTAGGAAACCCTGACTCGTTGCCTAAGGCCACGTGTCTGTCATCACCAAAGTTGCCTTGGCTCGGGAACTTGGGTACGATTGGGGAAGGTCATCTATGAGCACCCCCGCTCGCCCGATCCAAAGATTGGCCTGTACTAAGCATGATATTTTGTTTTGAAAACATATGTGTTCTTCTCTCGGTTAATTAGCTAGAATTACTATATGATGCGCACAACACACAAGTATAGACTAGATCGCCTAATTTGGAACAAAGCATTGCATATCCATTTGTTTGGAAAGCGGTTTGAAGTTTGCTACTCGCAAGTAGGCTAAATCACGGATTTTAATGAATTATCCCAATTCAAGCAACCCAACCTTCACCCCACAGGCATTCAGGTAGTTATATCACGTAAGCAATTAGCCTCATGGTAAGCATGCCATTATGTTAACACTCACACACATGCAAGGTGCTAAAGCATAAACACTCACAGTGTACTCCGAGCCAAAACAAGAAACTAGTTAGAAATCATGCATGATCCTAGTTCATGTTGAGATGGCTAATGCAACACATGCAAAAATGCAACTAGAATAGGCTCGACTAATCTAAGAATGGCATGTGAAATGCGACAACTCGATACACGTATTCAAGTTTGGAATTGAAATACTATGTAATTAGTATGATGCACCGAGCCCGATGCGTGCAATACGAATGAATGTATGCAAACATGCTGACATAAGTATGCTAATTGAAACATGACCTAAAACTAACCATTAAAAGTAGGTAAGTAAAAGGGAGAAAGACGTGGGGTTGGAAGACATTCACACACGCATGCACACTTATTACAAAATTCGCCCTGTCGACGGAGGGTCCGAATAAATAATACAAACCGAATAATTAATCAACTACCCTAGCTAATTAAATATTACAAAACCCTTAATTAATTAACAAATTAATTACAAAACAATCTAAGTATGAAATTAAAGAGGTCGCCGCAGCTTCGCCTCGAAATGATTGGATGATGCATGCTCGATTCGCCTCGCTCGGAAACCCGTTGCCATGCCACATGTTGCCTCTGTTTGCACTGTTTTATACCTCTGAAAGCTGCACAAGTCCCAAGGCTGCTTCTGAACCACCCCCTGAGCACTGAGGGATGTCACCGGCCAAGAGATAGGACCACCGGCCATGGAAAGATGGTCATCAACCATTTGTGGGGATATCGGCCAACAATGCATAGCCGGCCGGCACTGAACATGGCCGACCGGCCATCTCTTCTTGCAGAATCCTGTTTTTGCTGTAGCAAAGGACAGACAGTGCATGGCAAGGCATTTACAAGATAATGTGTGCACAACCACTCTCCCTATCATGCTATGAGCTCAAGGGAGTATGGCCCTTGACCCTCAGGCCACCAATCACGCATTTCAATGCATGATGGCCAAAGGTGCCAAGTGTGCAAATTAATGTGGAACGAATGCAATGAAACATATGAATGCCTAGAACTCTATCATGCTTGGATCAAGAGCGTCGGCGACTAAGGATTGAGGGACGTTTCGTCACTTCAAGTACGAACGTTCCTCGCTCCTCGTGTTTGGTTTGACACCCCAAACCAAACATAATGCAATGTATATATGCCAAATACAATGCAAAACATGCAACCAATGCAACGCAACGTAAGCATGCCAAATGTAATATGACTCGACGTGCACACGAGGTTAAGGTAGCAAACATGCCAAATGCAATGCGACCTAAGTTAACATGTGACAAGATGCAAACTAACAAGCATGCAAGGTGCAACCTAGGTGTACAAATATGCAAAGTGATAGGCATGCAACAATGGTATCAATCATAAGGATGCAACAACATGCAATGCAATAAGCATATAACAAATACACAAAAGCATGATCCATGGGCTTACACTAAAGATGGATAGACCTCAGCCGTACCAAAACAGTGGCCACAGTGCCAAGAAATGATGGACAAAACACACCCAAACATGCGCATGTAAAGGTCCAACACTTAGGCGCAAAAAAAGGTCGACTCTTGAGCGCATTTAAAAGAGACAAATACGGACAAATAACAAGCATGATAAGCTCTGAAAATATGCAAAGGATGATGCCAAATCAACCAAGTCATGCAAGTAAAGCATACAAAGGAGCCTAAAACTTGAGATTAGTCAAGGGGCTCAAGCCATGGCTATGTGAAGCAAGCTCCAAAGGGCCAAGGGGACCCAAAACAGCCCTGAGGCAGGTCCAAGCAAGACCAAAAGTGAGCTCAAAGCTAGCCAAAACAAGCTAGAATGCAATGCCAAAATGATGGGGCATACAATGCTGTGCAATAAGAACAAAACACACTTTTGAGCTCAAACACACACACAAATCTAGAGAGAGAGAGATATAGAGAGAGAGGTATATCTAACTTCTATATCAGTTGGCTGAACCTCTGAAAGGGGAGGGAAGGCCCTCCTTTTATAGAAAATCCAATTCCAAGCTTCTAAGAGAAGCTAAGCTCAAGGATGAAATCCCTCCATACACGTGTATGGAGGGCAGAGTCTGTGCACACCAGCTGGCACAGCTGGCATGCACAATGCCTGAAAAAGGCAAAGAAAAGGCCTCAGCCAGAAAAGGTGGCCGATCAACCAAAACAATGGCCGGCCGACCAACTAAAGTGCCGATCAGCCAACATCATTAGCCGATAGCAAGAAAACTAGGCCGGTGGACTCAGGCCATGGCCGGTGGGTTAAGGGGATGGCCAAAAAGCCACTTTCTACCCTCAAGTGCAAAAACCACAAGTCCTTGGTCCACAACCAAGCACAAAACAGTCAAGTTAAGAGATCCTAAGGCAAGGCATGCAGCCGAGACCTCCGGGAGCTCGAAACGAACACAAACATGGATGATCATCGAGTGTTTAAACGATGACGTCCAAGTCTTGAGGATGGTCAAAAATGGGGTGTCTACAACTTGCTTCCTTGCAGATCACATGGCAACCTTGGGCAGGGATGCCAGAAGGGACCAAATTTCATTTTGCCGGAGCCTGAGGTGCTTCCTGATACTGGCTCTTGCTCGAGGGACCCGTAGGCCGAGCCTGGTTTCTTGGCAAGCACTTCATGCGCCAGACACTGGGCCTGCCCTTACAGTCAGTCCCCTTACTACCTCCGCCTTCTATGCAAGCCATAGAGAATCTCTCCCCTCAGGAGCTCACTGACTTCGTGCAGGGTGTACATGCAGACCTATTCATCGGGCTAGGGGACTATATGACTTATCTTCAGACATACCTCATGCCCATGTTGACAGGTGCTCGTGCTCACACGGGGAGAGCAGCTGATATTGCTTTGTTGAGTAGGGCTCGGACAACAGATGCCCCTTTGACGAGCAGGGCTCAGGCACCGAAGGGTGAGGCTAGAGTGGTGCCTCCTACTAGACATAGTGTTGGATGGCCAGATCCTCTGATGGAGCTGACAGGTTGGCGTTACTCTGGAGTGCCCTATCAAATTCCACTTGAGCCCCCGTTTTCTGATCACCAATATGTCAGGACACCTAGCTCACCACCGGCATACTTTACAGCTTTCATTTATCGCATTTTCGCTCAGATACTTATGCATTCATTCATGCACTGATCATTTCAACTTGCATTTGCAGCCCTCCATAGAGTATGTAGAAGGGTTACTCGAGGTGATGACCTCATTTGAGGGCATGATCCTGAGGAGGGAGACGATGCTTAGCTCCCACGGCATTCAGGTAATGTTCAGTTTTCTTGCATTTCGGTTATCATATTCCTGTTGATATACTGAAACTGATATCTCAACTGAACATTTTCCCACGCTGCACTAATACACTGCATGTATAGAGCACATCTGACACATTGCACTCACATACTATATATGACTTCTGCATACACTCACCCTGCACATCATACTTGCATTTGATATATATACGATGATTGATATATTCAAACTGCCTTTTCAGGTCACACCCTTATAGCCAAGACCATCGGAGCCTACTCCAGCAGCTGGGAGAGAGATTGGCACACAGCCGAGGGCGAGGTCGGGAGCCTGTCATACGCGATGACGATGAGGAGTCTAGTGGGGAGGAGGAACTAGCGAGTCCTCAGTCAGAGTCATCCGAGGGTGGAGGCGACGGCACCGGCTCAAGTTCTGAGGGTGGCGACGATGCTGAGGAGGGCTCCGAGGATGGAAGCGGAGGTTGCCCTGGTTCTGGCTTCGGCTCATATTCGGGCGGTGGTGCCGACTGCGATGGTGCAGAGTTTGCTTAGCCGAGGAAGAGGATAAAGAGGGCCTCTCGATCCTGAGGTGGCTGGGGCTGATTTAGATGTTTATGTTTTCTTTTCTTTTTGCTAGCAGTGTTAACACATTGTACAGTCTTAGGCAGTTTTATTTTCTTTAAAACTTGTACCTTTTGTAAAAGAAACCGTGATTGGAACGAAAACAACTTTTCATTTAAAAAGTGTTGCATTTTATATTCTGAGCATCATATAACATCGCACAGCATGAAAATGAGGTTGATTTTTGAGAATTGCGAGTTCAAATTGCATTGTTTTAATTAGGTAGTGAACCAACTAACAACTGAAAGGACAAAACAACTAGATAAACAACACAAGGCCTTGACAGGCCAATCAATGTAATTACAACTCGATAAGCAAATTGTAACAACTCGATAAGCAAAACAACAACTCTATGAATGAAACAAAAGCAAATTGCAAAAACTCAGTAAACAAATTGAATCGAAACAACTCAACAAAACTACTAAACAAAAGAGCCAGACGCATCCGGGGTAGAACAGAGCACAAGTTTTCAGTATCCTCATCACACAGGAAGACCCAAAACCCTTTGCTGGGGACAAAAAGAGGCTGTTGGCCACTTATTATCATTGTTGACCACTAAAGTGGTTGGTCAGCCAGTAAAGGTGGTCGGTCGGCTACTTGAACTGGCCGGTCGGCCAGTAATTTTAAGAATCTCCAGATTACTGCCATTTGTCATCCACTCAATGCCTTATCTTTTACAAAAGCTCCAACTTCATGGTTTCTTCATTCCTACTCTATTTTTGCTCCAAATGGAACTGTTCTTCGCCAAAAAATTCTCCAATTGGATTGCAAACTTGGATGGCATGGAAAAGCTAAATTTCTGGGGTTTCGGGATAAATGCACTATTCCCGCTGAGTCATACTCCGCTGTGTTTTCCGTTCCTCCATGCCGCAGCTAGGTGTTGGAATCCGATTACACATGTTTTTAGCTTTGGCAGACAAGAGATATGTCCCACAATCGAAGAATTCCAAGCTTTAATGGAATCTCGGCGCGGCGAAGAGATCTTGCCCCAATTTCGTTTTGGCCACATCCAAGCTTTAGGAAGGATGTGTGGACTCACTTTACATGATGCTCGATTCTTAGTTCACAATGGAGAGTTAGACATCCCAATCTTATTTATCGCTTTTCCGACGCCGGCAACCGCGGTGACCAGTTTTGGCGATGTTTTCGGCAACACGCCCTCTGCTTGTGTATGTTGGCCCGTTTTCTACTTGCCCCTGGCTTTGGAGGGTCTAGCATTCACTTGATCGAAGTTGCCCAAGGCTTGAAAGAAAACAAAAGCTACATCGGGTTCACACTTGCCGAAACTTTAATGGGCTTGGATGCTTTCCATCGTCGGGAGACAACCACGTTTGCAGGAAGTCCACTACTGCTGCAAGTAATGTTTCCCACCCTTCTCACATGTGTTTCTCACATCACTCAGCCCTCAAGCTCTGTTTTTCTCTCAAAACACTTTTTTACTTTTCTCTCTGCGTACACCTCTCTATTCTTTCATCCCTCCCCAGGTGTGGCTAATGGATAAGTTGAAAGTAGTGGATGCTTGTCCTGCGTATTCAGTGCGCGGCTATTTTTTTTCACCCTCGGCTAGTTGACTTTCCGAACGAGGGATGGTGGTGCCACTGGATGTGCAGCATGTCTGCTGTTGACATCACTTGGCGTTGCCCCTGGATTGATCTACCTGAGATGAGCTATAGCATATCTCGCCAACCTGGCATTCAGTTGGTTGGCTTGACACACTATGTCTTCTACTTTCCATTTCGGTTCAGGCATCAGTTCGGCCACAACCAGACTTGCCCGAAAGAGGGGATAGAATACCCAACTTCATTTCTGATCCGAGGCCCATAGCTAGCTCGGTATTCCACTGCATGGAGGACGAGAGAGCTTCTGGCCCCTGCTCCCACTTTCAGTTGTACCCTTTCTGGCGAATGCATAGCTTGGCTTGAAGATGAGGCACAAACTGGGCCTACTTTGGCATCCGAAGCTTCCACAAGCTCTTAGAGGGGACGCAAGAACACCTGACTATGCCCCAAGTTTATTACTTTAATCTGTACTTTCAAGTTTTCTTTTTGAATGTAATAAAAAACAACTTCAATTTGTATCAAGAGTGGGAGAACTTTGTATTGAAATCAATGAAATTAAAGGTTGTGGGTACTGAAAATTTTCCGTTTTGGTCCAACAATGGTCTAAGTTGTAAAAAGATTAATTTGAACAAAATTAACTTTTATTAAAACTTTTCAAAACCATTTTCGATATGGATCACAACTGGACACACCCGAGATCTATCGCTGAGATGCACAACCCCAAATCCAACAACTGGAAAGTTGCCCCTTGTTTGAACAGCACTGCACTGGAGATCACAACCGAACTCTTGAATGCAGAAAAGACAAAGATGACCAAAACAATCACATGGACGCAGTTGATTTGGAAGTGTTTGTGGCTAGACTTCAGAAGGAAGTTGCCTACGTATCCCGAAGATGGGAATCAAGCCTTACGTAGTTCAGTTCGGGTTCACTTGTGTTTTAACACTCTCCTTTTGCGGTCTAACTTTTACCAAGGCCGCCCTTTTGGGTTTTCAACCTTGCGAGCTCGATTTTTCTTATTTCAAATTTTTTGTGCTCTAACTTTTGCCTAGGTCACCCTTTCGGGTTTTCGGCCTAGTAAGCCACTCAAGGATAGTATTTCTTCAACTTGTCCATGTTGATAGGTTGGGAGAACTCAAGGCCATCTAAATCCATCAAAATGACAACTCCACCCGGCCAGATAGACTTGACGATGTAAGGACCAGTCCAATTGGGTTTGACCTTGCCCCTAGGGTCGTGGATAGGAGCTCGGTTGTCTTTGAGAACCAAATCCCCTTCTTTCAGATTCCTGGACTTAACCTTCTTATTAAAAGCCCTGGCAATCCTGCGTTGATAACCTTGGATGTGGTACAGTGCTTTTAGCCTTCTTTCGTTGAACAGCATGAGTTCCTCGAACTTGCTTTGTTGCCAATCTGCTTCCGCTATTTGGCACTCAACCATCACCCGCGGCGATGGAACTTCAACTTCAATCGGCAGAACAGCCTCCATCCCATAAACCAAGGAATATAGAGTTCCCAGTAGAAGTCCGAATTGATGTTCTATAGCCCCAAAGAGCAAATGGCAGCTTATCTGGCCAGTCCTTGTAGGTTTCCACCATCTTCTGTAGAATGTGCTTGATGTTCTTGTTGGCAGCCTCAACTGCTCCGTTGGTCTGCAGCCTATATATGGATGACTTATGAAAAGTCACGCTGTATTTCTCCAACAAGTCGATCACTTCTTTCTTGAAGTGGGAACCCATTGTTCGAGATGATCTCATTCCTGATGAACTTATGTCGCCCCATAGCGACAGATAATGTTATTCTTGATGAACTTAGCTACATGCGACGCCTTCAGCACTGCATAAGATTGGGCTTCGACCCACTTTGTAAAGTAGTCTATCGCCACCAGGATATACTCATGCCCGTTCGACCCCTTCGGAGTAACTGCCCCAATAATATCAACCCCCCAAACTAAAAATGGCCAAGGCGAAGTCATGTTGTACAGCTTCGACGGCAAGATGTTCATGCGGTTTGCATGAATCTAGCATTTGTGGCATCGCCGAACAAAACCAATACAATCCTCCTCCATGGTTGACCAGTAGTAACCCTGTCTGAGAATCTTCCGAGCCAGCATCACTTCGCTTATATGCGATCCGCACTCTCCTCCGTGGATGGCCTCCATCAGGCGTTTCGATTCTTCAGCATCAACACACAGTTTATGCATTCCCAACTGACCTCGTTTGTACAATTTACCCCTGTAGATGATAAACCGAGCTGCCATTCGTCGTATTGCCCTCTTATCTTTGGCATTTGCCCCTGGTGGATAAGCCTCCTTTTCCAAGAAGTTCCAAATGTCATGATACTAGGTGTTTTGATCTTGTACTTCATCTATTGGGGCAATCAACTTGTAGGCCGGCACATACCTCTGTTCAATAATGATTGGACGCATCCGGACTCCCAAAGGGATGTCTATCATGGAAGACAGAGTTGATAAAGCATTGGCGAACCTGTTGCTCTCTCTTAACAGATGCGTGAAGGTTAGCTTCTCAAACCTGGGGATTAGAACGTCCAGGGTTTGGTGATAGATTTTCATCCTTTCTTCTTTAACCTTCCAGTCTCCTTTCACTTGAGACACAACCAGGTTCGAGTCCACAATGACGTCCAACTGTTTTGCCCTTAGTTCCAGGGCGGCTTCCAAGCCAGCGATACATGCCTCGTAATCTACTTCGTTGTTTGATACCTTGAACCAAAGTTTGAAGGCTAAAGATATGTGGGAATTGTCGGGCGCTATCAGCAACACCCAAATCCCATACTAGTATTGGTTAGATGCTCCGTCAAAGTACATAGTCCAAATCTTTTCTTCAACCTGCAGAATGGCCTCATCCGAGAATAGATACTCTATTGCTTCGTCTCCCTCTACTGGGTGATCGGCTAGGAACTCCACTACCGCTCTTCCTTTCACAGACTTGCGCGTCATGTACTTCAAATCAAATTCAGAGAAAAGAAGCAACCAACGGGCTAGCCTACCCGTAAGCGCTGGTTTCTTGAAGAGATATTTGATGGGATCTAATCTCGAAACCAGTATTACAGAGTGAGCTAACAAGTAGTGCCTCAACTTCCTGGTAGCCCATACCAAGGCCAGACAAGCCTTTTCCAGTGGAGTGTAGCGGGTCTCATATTCCAGCATCTTCTTGCTCAGGTAATAGATAGCCTTCTCCACTCTATCTTCAGATTCCTGCACAAGCATGCAGCCCATTGTCGTGTCGGTTACTGACAAGTACAATATCAACGGTTTCCCCGGCTCTGACGGTGACAACACGGGTGGGTTCTGTAGATACTGCTTGATCTGTTCGAAAGTAACTTGGCATCGGTCATCCCATTGGAATTTCTTTCCTTTCTTCAGGAGACCAAATAGTGGTTCACAAGTCAAGGTCAATTTTGCAATAAACCTTCTTATGAATTGCACTTTACCTAGAAAGCCGTGCACCTCCTTTTCAGTCCTTGGTGGTGGCATTTCTAAGATGGCCTTGATCTTAGAAGGATCGACCTCAATGCCCCTTTGTGTAATCAAGAACCCCAGCATTTTCCCTGCTGTGACACCAAAAGTATATTTCTGAGGATTCAGTCGCAACCGGTACTCTCTAATCCACTCGAAAAACTTCTTCAAGGCGGTGTAGTGGCCCTCTCTTTCCTTGAACTTAACAATCATGTCGTCTACATACACCTTAACCACTTTGTGGATCATATCATGTAAGATCGTGGTCGCAGCCCGTTGATAAGTAGCCCCAGCATTTTTCAGACCGAACGGCATCACTCTATAACAGTAGGTCCCCCATGACGTGGTGAAGGCAGTCTTCTCCCTGTCCTCGGGTGCCATCAAGATTTGGTTGTACCCAGAAAACCCATCCATAAATGAGAGCAGCGCATGGCTCGCGGTGAAGTCCACCAATTCGTTGATGTGCGGTAGAGGAAAGTCGTCCTTCGGACTAACTTTGTTTAAATCTCTGAAATCTACACACACCCGAATTCTGCCATCCTTCTTCGGCACCGAAACTATGTTGGCCAACCAAGTAGGATACTCATATACTAACAGGAACCCTGCATCAATATGCTCGGTGACCTCTTCCTTAATTTTTAGAGCCCAATCTCGGCGGATTCTCCGAAGCTTCTGGTTGACGGGTCGGGCCTCAGGGTCAAGAGGGATCCGGTGTTGTACAATCTCAGGATCGATTCCAAGCATGTCTTCGTAGGACCACGCGAAAACATCTTTGAAATCTTTTAATAAAGTAACTAAGCGCTCGCTCTCCTCCGAAGACAACGTGGACCCGATCTGGACCAGACGCAGATCCTTCTCAGTACCAACATTAATTGAGGTGATTTCATCAACCAAAGGTTTTACAAACCTCTCATGCTCTCAGTTAATCAAGTGTTTCAAAATCGGAGCAATTTCTTCCTCGTCGTTTTCATCAAAATTTTGAAAGTCCTGATTAATGCAATATACTAAAGGCAGAGAAAAGTACTCAAAAGCCACAGCGATACCATTCTCATTAGCAATTTCCAGTTCGTCTGATTCTTCGAATACAACCGACTCAAAAGAAAATGAAAAAGACAACCCGGACAACATAACGACATCCGGGTTATCAATTCTAGGAATACCGGACTCTGACTCAGAAGAACTGGAATCTGATTCCAACTCCACAGACTCTGTGGAATCAGATTCTAGTTCACTACCTGACCCAGAACTACTAGGCAAAAAGCCTTCCTTGTACTGCCAGACGAGGGAGGGTGCGATAGATGCATCCAGAATGCCGGAAGATGGGCCCACAGTCGGTTGGTCCCCAATCATGGAAACAGAGAAAGCATCCCCCGAGCATTCCGGTATGGTCTGAGGATCTGAGAAGAGACAGGCTAGTGCTGCTCCCAGTTCAAGTTTTGTGCCTTTGGATGCATCCTCTTTTGCACTGCTCAGCCACAGCTGGTGGGTCAGTCTGCTCTTCGGCAACTTCATCCCCTAGCAACTGTAAGTCAAAAAAGATCTCAAAGCCAGGGAAACGCCGCTTTTCTGAATTCAGCCATGGCTTCGAAAAATCGCAAAACGGGAAAATCTTCCCCCTCTTAGACAAAGCGGCCATTCATGCACTAACTCATAGTGCTTCACAGCTTGTTTAGCCTTGGCTCTTCTAGCCATCTCCCTTCCTTTTCTTACCCAATCCTCTTTGGTAGGCGTATAACATAAACCAAAGGTATGAGGGTTGTGTGGCACTCCAGCCAATTCAGCGATGCCTTTCTGACCATTTCTTCCCAATCCTATCCCGGGCACATGTTGGAGCTTATTCATGAGGTAAATAGATTGCGCACTGACATACAGTCCCTCATCAACATCTAGAATCTCTTGTACTATTCGAGCCTCAGCCAAGGTGAACCCAGACAGGAAGGCATCCTCCTCGCCATATGCAATTTCCACGATCGGCGTAGTAACCTCTAGCAGCGAATGTATGGAGGAGTTCCCAAAAACAATTGCTACCCCCTTCCCATGGGGGTACTTCAACATCTGGTGTAGGGTGGAAGAGACAGCTTTTACTTGGTGCAGCCATGGTCGTCCAAGGAGTAAGTTGAAGGTGGTTGGAACATCCAGAACATGAAACTCAATGTCTTGTTGGGCTGGGCTGACCTGAGTTCTGATCCACACTGTCCCTATCACCTCCCGGCTGGTATTGTCATAAGCCCGAATCACCTGGGCTATTGGTACGAAATCTGCGGGCTTCAACCCAATAGCATAGGCCGTACGCGACGGACACACATTTATGGCAGATCTCGTATCAACTAAGACAACTGGCATCCACTTATCCTTACACTCCACAGAGATGTATAACGGCTTGTTGTGCTCCGAGCCCTTAGGCAGTAAGTCTTTATCCGTGAATGTCAAAGTTCGTGAAGCATCACCCGAGAACAGCAGTCCCACCAACTGTTCGGGAGTTGTATCAATAGAAAGCTTAGCCTTGTCCATTGCTGATAGGACGACTTATCTATGCACCCGCGAGGCCATGAGCAATCCCTAGATGGAGATGTCTGCTTGAATCTTTTTTAGCTACTTCAGTACAGCTTCCTTCTCTAATAGTTTGTCCTTCTGTTTCTCAGATTCCTTGTCTTTTCCCGATGCCTCTGGCTGGTCCAGGTGTGGGGGCTTAAGGTACTACCCACTCCGGGTCATGTGGTCGACTTCTTCGGTGTACCACGTATCATCCGGGAGATTCTGTCCCCAGTCCTCATCAGTATGGGCCAAATGCAAATCAACGTCTTCCCACCACATGCCCTCAGTAACCGACAAACAACTGTCCGATTCCGCTGTAGTTGTTTCCGTGTTCGCAACACATTCTGTCCTCGCAAGGGCCTTGGCTTTTCTAGCCCTCTGATCAGTCTTGATCCTTTCTTGTTCAAACCGTTTCAACGCGGCCTCTTGTTCTGTGTCAGCTGTACAAATGCTGCTCAATTCCTGAGTAAAATTCTTTGTACCGGTGCTCTCCGGCAACTTCCCCTCATTGTCGATCGTTCTGGCCATTGTAGACGTTCCTGTTTCTGACTGTCCCTATTTCGGTTGTGACCCCTCATCAATATCTGGCTCATCACTTAGCCACCCTGTAGTGTCTGTTGACCCATTCATGTCAAACCAATTGATGCTCACATCCCCGGATCCTGCTCATCAAAGAATTTGCAGATTAGCAATGTCCTCCTCAAGCCCTGCTAAATCATCCAGCCCCTGACTTGGCCCATCTTCTCAGACTACATTCACCTCAGTTTTCCCCGGCAATTCTACCCTCGGCTTGGCCTGATCAACTGGCGCAATAGAGCGGCAAGGGTCGTATGCTTCCTCAATTAAGCTTGCAGAGCCCTCAGGCGTTCCCTCTTCTATCACAGCCACCACCATGGGTTCAGGTTGGGATATTGACATGCTCATCATGCATAAGTCTGTGCATTCTGGGATGAACAACGCCAGCTTAGACAGGTGGGAGGGAGTGATGTATGTGCTGGGGTCGCATGGGACGGCCATTGTTTGGATCAGGTTCACTTGCCTAGGTGGAGGAGGGGGTTGATTATGTGGTGGGAGAGGGTTTGTGGTGACATTTGGCTTCTCATGAGGCGCTATCACTTTATTGTCGATGAGATCTTGAATCTCATGACGAAGTCTAAAGCATTAGTCAGTATCATGCCCATGCTGCTGATGGAAGGCACAATACTTGGCTGGGTTGTGTGTAGGAGGGAGGGGATTTGGCAATGGACGTTGTTCCAGGGGCTTCAAATGCCCTTTTCTAATCAGGACCCTCAAGGCCGCAGACAGAGACATGTAAAGCAGGGTGAAAACCCTCTAGCCCCGGGGTGGGTACTTTGTGGGTTGAGAGGTGGCTCCAGATAAGCTGGTGAAGGGTGTGGCTGTTTTTCGGGTGGTGGTGACCATGCCCACGTCAGAAGTCCTCGCAGCTGCATTGTTACTCATAGCTGCATTCATATTGTGGGTAAAGGCCCTCTTAGGCTGCTCTTTTCCTAGTCAATCAGACCTTGCTTCATAGCATCTTTTGTTTGTACCCCAATCTTGTGAAGATCAGCAAAGGTGAGGAGGGGTAAGACAATCATTTTCTGCAGCAGCTTCGGTTGCAGATTCCAGACGACTATCCTTATTTGGTCTTTCTTAGCTGGCCTGGTTGCCATCATGGAGGCCTTGGCCCTCCACCGAGTGACAAAGTCAGAAAAGCCCTCTTTCAGTTCTTGCCTAGTTGCCTCGAGATCACGAGTTGTAACCTCGATTTGAGTATTGTATGAATATTGGGCAATGAAGGCCTCGGCCATCTCTTCCCAATTCCTTTTCACTGAATCCTCCAGTTTAGCATACCAGATGGTCGCAATACCCGACAGGGTCCGACAAAAAAGGGATAGCTTCTGCATTCTAGTCAAGCCCATCGGGCACAGAATATCTAAAAACAACCTCAAATGGACCATAGGATCACCCGAGCCGTCGAAGCAGTCTATGTGAGGCATTTTAAATCTATCCGGCAATGTCATCGCCGAATCTGTGTAGTCGTCCTCTATGTCTGGGATCGAGTTAACTCCCTGTGCCCGCTTGAACAGCTTCTCGAGCTTGCTCACTTTTAGAGTGGTTGGATCAACCTCAAACTCGAACCGTATGTTCGTTGGGTAGGCCGGTGCTTTGGAGGTCTGAGGTAGGACTGGTCCCGCTGGCCTTGCTGGAATGTCCGTATTTTTTTGGACATTTGCTGTATCCCCAGGTATTAGAACCCTAGGTAGGGGTGGGTGCGAGGCAGATGTTGCTGCTTGTTGTGGTTGTTGTTGTAGTTGAAGCCTGGAAATCAGCTCAGCTTGCTGGGCTACAACCTCTGTTTGTCGAGTGGTGACCTTCGCTTGGCGAGTAGCGTCCCGCTGTATAACCTCGATAGTTTGCTGGAGTTGACGTATCATTTCCTCCATACTGACTGAGAAATGCTGCTCTATCAGACTTGGTACACACTCTGAAGTAGAGGCAGAAAACTAGTTTTCATTGAGCACAGGTGACTAACGAATTGGTGAATTATGCCGAACTCTCCTCCGTCTTGTAACCGGGGGAAGCAAAGCAAACACAGGATGTCTTCTCACAAGATCCCCAAATCGATAAAGTCTCCTTACTCGGGTCCAGAGTGCTTGGGGGGTAACTGCCTCGTTGGAAGCAATGATGAAAATACTGCCTTGCAAAACAGAAAATAAAGCAAAAGAAACAAAAATCAGAAAAACGAACAGCACCTTGGCTTAAACAAAGACAACACACAGTTGATATCATAAGCTGGACAATCTGTACTCAACACTGATTTCTTCCCCCAAATTTTCAGCCACAATACTGATACCCCTCAAACACTGATGTCCTCAGACTAATACCCAGACTTGCAACTGATACATACATTCCTGTAGAGACACACCCTAACAGCACGTATCAAGCAAGTGAGAGCCAAAACACCCTTATGATGGGGTAGGGTTTCCCTATCCTAGTTTTGTTAGGAGCTAGGGTTTCACTACGCATGCGTGCGGTTTCAAATAATCCTACATTCGAGTGAGCAACCTGTCCTAGTTTGGAACAATCTCTATGGCTTCCGATATGCAACTAGGTCAAATAGTCAAAAAGGGTGCCTCAGCAAGACCACCTAATATACCTCTCGCTCTTAACACTGAGAAGTGAAAGGAGGATCAAATGGTATAGCGTTAGTCCAGATCCAAGGTTTGTGTTCCCATCGTGGCAGAGCCCGCAACCGGTCAGCCTTATGGCACGCTTTTCAAAGCAAGCCTCCGGTAAACCGTTCAGGAATAGCAGATGGCAAACACGGTGACTTAGGCACACCAATGCAAATGTAATGCAAAAAAACACATAAATGTAGATAAAACAACATATCATGAGTTCGAGTCATGTTCTCTAAATCCCCAGCAGAGTCGCCAGAAACTGTAGACCCGACTTTCTTCGCGCGCCCCCCTTTTGGAGAGGCGCGAATTGGTCTTACTACAATTCGGACTCCTGTCACGGTTCTAAATCTAATCTCACAAAGTGCAATGTGAGACTGATAAACACCAAAGAGTCCAAATCCGGCAAATCATTTTAGAAAATCGATTTTGAATAAAAAGCGCCGAACATGGACTTCTTTGGCAGACTACAGAGTCGCCACCTAAATATTTTATTTTTGAAAAATTTAGGGAAACCCTGACTCGTGCCAAAGGCCACGTGTCCATCATCACCAAAGTTGCCCTCGGCTCGGGAACTTGGGTACGAGAGGGGAAGGTCCTGAAATGCGCACCCCCCGCTCGCCCGATCAAAAGATCGGGCCTCTGCTCAGCATGATATGTTGTTTTTATGAACACATGTGTTCTTATTCTGATTATTAGCTAACTTTACTATGTGGCACACACATACAAGTATAGACTAACTCGTGAGAATTGGAACAAAACAACTCATGTTTGTTTTTTGAAAATGGTTTGAAAGTGCCACTCGCAAGTGGGCTAAAGCGCGGATTTGCCACCCTCAAGTGGGCTTAAAACATGATTTTGCCACTTCGCAAAGTGGGTTGAAAACTCACATTCGTCGAATTGTTCCAAATCAGGCAATCAAGCCTTCACCCCACAGGCATTTATGCAGTTAATCACTTAAGCAAATAGCCTTATGGCAAGCATGTAATCATGGCAACACTCACATTCATGCAGGTATGCTAAAACGTAACACTTACAGTGTACTCCGAGCCAAAACAAAAAGCTAGTTAGAAATCATGCATGATACTAACTATACAAAATGCCTAATGCAACACATACAATATGCAATTAATAGGCTCGGCTAATCTAAGATGGCAAATGAATGCAACGATTTGATACACATATTCAAAGAGGTATTGAAATACGATGCAGTTTGAATGATGCGCCGAGCCTCGATGCATGCAAGACAAATGAATGATGCAAACAATGCAAAGCATAAGGTATGCTAATTAAAACGTGCCCTAAAACTAACCATCGAAAGCGATTAAGTAAAAGGGAGAAAGAAGTGGGGTGAGAAGACATGCACACACACACACACACACCCATACACACACACACACACTTATTACAACATTGCGCCCTCTCGAAGGAGGGTCCGAATAAATAAGCTAAGCTATACTAAGCTAAGCTAATTAACTAATCTAACTAAACTAATTAGACTAATTATTACAAACCAATTGAATAACTAGCAAACTACTTACTAATTATTATAACACAACATAATGAAATAGCTAAGCTAAAGCTATTTAATTATTACAACACAATTGAATTTGAATAACTAGCTATGTGAAGCTAATTAAAATATTACAACACAAGTTGATCTAATTAATTACAACACATGTAATAATTAGCAGCATATAGCTAATGAAGACAATAAAGAAGAGATGGCCTCGTGGGCGAGGGAGGACATGCATGCTCGGTTGGCTTCGTCCCGAAAAATCCATCACTTTGCCACCGCGTTAGCCTCTGTTTGCACTCTCCTTTGATTTCTGAATATTGAACCAACTTTCAGACTGCCTCTTCCTCAAAACAGAACACTTTTGCACCAAAAATGGACTAGTGGCCGGTCGGCACCACCTTAACCGACTGGTCAGCTAGTGAAAGTGGCCAGTCGGCTGCTGCAAGTGGCCAGTCAAGCTGCTTCAAGTGGCCGGTTCGGCCACCTGCTTTTCTAAACTTCTAGTTTTATGCTACAACAGAGAACAACAGAGGCATAACAATGTATTTTGCAATGAAATGTGTGGTACTGCCACACTTCTCATCATTTCTCAAGCTCAAAGAGTGTGGCACTTGGCTCTCAAGCCATTAATCAAGCATTTTCATGCATGATGGCCGAAGAACCAAGCTTGTACAAGCTTAGTGAATGCGCACATAAGACTCAAAGTGCCTTCACCCTATCATGCATGATCAAGGGTGGTAGCAATCAAGAAATGTGATACGTTTCATCACTTTGAGTATGAAACGTCCCACATTTCTTGTGTTTGGATTAACGTCCGATCCAAACACATACAATGCAACACAAATGCTTATCTTATTCATGTTTTACTTGTCCACTTTCTTGTTTACTCATTTTACATTACCAAACCATTCTTTACTTGATTTGTCCAATGTGAAAGTCCTCTAATGAGAGAGGGGTTAACCAAAAGAATGGTTTAAGGCATGAGAGAGATCATGCCTTTGGCTAGGAGGAACCCTCATAAGAGGGTTAAAGCCATTTCAGCACAAACTCTATCAAGCTTAAACACAATCTTGAGACTAACCAACCCTCAAAACAAATGGAAAAATGAAGAAATAAGGGAGGTTGAAGTATTTCAGTGCTGAAATGGCATGTGTAACAGGACCGTGAGGGACCTCAACGGTGTTACAGTTCGGACTCGATTTGTCACGGTTCTTAATCTGAACCAAAGAGTCCAAATCCGGCAAATCGTTTTGAGAAACAGATTTTTGTAAAAAAGTGCCAAACATGGACTGCTTTGCCAGATACAGAGTCGCCACCTAAATATTTTATAATGGGGAAATTTAGGCCAAAGGCCACGTGTCCGTCATCACCAAAGTTGCCTCGGCTCGGGAACTTGGGTACGATCGGGGAAGGTCAGCTATGAGCACCCCCTCTCGCCCGATCCGAAGATCGGCCTCTACTAACCATGATATCCAATTTTGAAAACGATATGTGTTCTTAATCCGATTAATTAGCTAGAATTACTATGTGATGCGCACAGCAAAACAAGTATAGACTAGATCGCCTAATTTGGAACAAAGCATTGCATATCCGTTTGTTTGGAAATGTTTTGAAATGTGCTACTCGCAAGTAGGCTAAAATACGGATTTCAACGGATTATCCCAATTCAAGTAATCTAACCTTCACCCACAGGCATTCAGGCAGTTATATCAATTAAGCATTTAGCCACATGGTAAGCATGTTGTCATGTTAACATTCACACTCATGCGAGATGCTAAAGCATAAATACTTACATCGTACTCCGTGCCAAAACAATGAAGCTAGTTAGCAAAACATGCATGACCCTAGTTCATGTTAAATGGCTAATGCATCGCATACAAAAATGCAACTAAGTAGGCTCGGCTACTAATGACATGGCATGTAAAATGCTACAACTAACACGTTTTCAACTAGGAATTGAAATACAATGCAGTTAGTATGGTGCGCTGAGCCCGGTGCATGCAAGACAGAATGAATGCAAACATGCGAAGCATAAGTATGCTAATTGAAAACATGCCCTAAACTAACCATCGAAAGCTAGTAAATAAAAGGGAAGAAAGACGTGAGGTTGGAAGACATACACACATTTACGCACACTTATTACAACATTGTGCCCTCGTTCGGAGGGTCCGAAAGAATAATACAGGCCACCTAATTAACTAACTCACAAGCTAATTAAATATTACAGAACCAAATGAATAACTAGCTACAACTAAGTATTACACAACTTAATTAATTAACAAATCAATTAACTAATTAATGAATGACAACAAGCAAATAAGGAAAGCAGCAAATGATGCTATTCCAGCTCTGTTTGAAGAAGGGAGGCATGCATGCTCGCTTCGGTTCCTTGCTTTGGAAAGCCTTCCGGTTGCTCTTTAGAGGCTCTGTTTGCAGGGTGTCTTCCTGTGCTTGATGCTGCAACTTACCAAAACACTGCATGGAAAGCTACCAGTGGCCTGCCGGCCATGAAAGGAGCAATGCCGGCCAGAGATGGCCCATTGCCGGCCAAGGGTAGCAGACTGCCGGCCATTAATGGCAGGCTGCCGGCCACTGGTGTGCTGTGACACCAAACTGCAACGAAGCACAAAATAGAGAAAATGGAGGGTCTCCCAAGCGCATATACGCACCATGGCACTCCAAATCACCTCAAAACATCAAGGGAGAGACCAAATCGGATCCACGACCATCAATCACGCATCCCGATGCATGATGGCCAAAGATCCAACTTGTGCAAATCAATATGAAAATGAATGCACAAATAGAGCAAGTAAAGCCTAGAACTCTATCATGGATCATCAAGAGCTTCAGCGACCGAGAATTGAGACGCGTTCCATCACTTGAAGTATGAAACGCCCCTCGTTCCTCGTGCTCGGATTTACACTTAATCCAAGCAATGCAACACATAAGCATGGCAAACATGCAACATGACCTAAGTATGCAAACATGCAACTAAACCAAACATGCAACAAGCATATAAGCATGTTGTGAGGTGACAACCTATGGCAAAATGCAATATGAACAAATGAACATGCTAGGCATGTAAAGCTAAGCAAGTATGCAACAACATACTACATGTAACAAGCACGCGACAACATGGTGAAATGGGCTTACACCAGAGATGGACAGCTCTCAACTAGGTCCAAATCAGTAGCCAAAGGCAATGAATTAAGCCACACAAAACACCCAAGCATGCAAAATACGAAAGGTTCATCAAAGGGGCCTAAAAGGGCAACTCTCAAAAGTGCTTAAGAAGTGACAAATGTGCAAGTGTAACAACACTATACGCACTGAAATGAGATGATAAATGATGCCAAATCATTTAAACGACACAAGTAAAGCATGCGAAGGTCCTAAGTCATGAAAGCTAGCAAAGAGCAATACAAAGGAGGCATGCAATACATGGCATGAACACATGAACTAAGCATAAACAGGGCTTAATTAGGTCTAAACAAAGACTTAAACATGCTGGAATGAAGGCTCAAACACCTAGACATGCAAGCATACAAGCTAAGCCTTAAACTAGGCAACAATGCGCGACATTCCAAGACACTTGAAGCATGGATGAAGTGGTATTTAACAATGGTACATGCTCTGAAATGAAGCATTAAATGATGCCCAAATCATCTAAATGTCTCAAAAGATAGCATGCATGCATCACCGAAACACAAAGCTTGCAATGTCAATTACATTACAGCTATACAAAGCATGTATTATTTGACTAAGAAGCATAAATACAGAGGCAAGGCAGCCCCCAAAATATGAACATTTCTAGTTCAAAGCATGGCCAAAAAGGTGCTAGCATGATGGACTAACATAGCATGCAAGATTGGCTAACAAACATGGTTTACATAGCAAGTACATGAAGTAGGTAAAGAACTCATCAAACCAGCCAAAATCAGTGAACTAAACATGTGAAAAATATGCCTAAATAATCATGGAAATGCAGCCAATGCATGCAAAAATGAGGGGCCTCTTTGGAGGGTCGCACAAGGGATTATTAGGCACATGCAAGATGGACATTCAACAAGGCCAAACCAACTCTGGAAATGGCTCAAGAGGGTCCCAAAACCAACTAAAAAGGGGCCTGGAACAAGGCTTAGAAGCATGCAAAATGTGATGTCTTTGGGAGGCCCAAATAAGACAAGGGAGAGAGAGGGGTCACCCCCTCTAATTTTTGGCCTTCAAGAACACAACAAGGCCACTGAAAATCCACTGGATTTAAGTGGCTAATAGGCCAAAAACAAGGCCAATGCAAATGTTCACATGTATGGCTCTAAATATGAAGAAATAAAGCATGCATGGGGGAAGATGCACCCAAAAAGCAAGGAAACCTTAATCAATCTTAAAGAGAAGGTCAAAACAAGACCTTTTTCAGTTTATACCAAATCTCGAAAACAATCACAAAGTAGGGCTAATCTATCATGCAAAAATGGCCCTAAAAGGAGAGATAAAGCACAAGGGACAGTAGATGACCTCAAAAAAGAGGAGAGCCCTTCAACAAAGTTTAAGAGAGGCTCAAAATAAGTCACTTTTCAGTTTATGACCAAGTCCAAAACAACTCACAAATAAGCCTAAAATACTATGCAAAAATAGGCCTAAAAGAGAGTTAAAGAGGCAAGTGACAGTAGGAGACCTCAAACAGCAAGAGGTCCTTGATCAAACATGAAAAGGAGCATCAAAATAAGACTATTTACAGTTTGGGTCGGAGTCCAAAAATGTTTGCAAATGAGGCTTATAGATGAAGCAAGAAAGTGCAAGTTTGAGGGAAATAGGATCTTACCCTAGGAGAGCAGCTTTCCAGCAGGTTTTGATCCAAGACTCTGAGCTTCCAAACCTCCTCAAATGGCTTCCAGAAGTGCTGGAATGGAGGACGGGGGTGTATATCTAAGTGTTGTAGTGCAAAAGTGCAAAGAAATCCAACTCTAAAGCCTCAAACACACACAATATAGAGGGAGACAAAGTTTTTGCTCTCTCAAAAACTCAGAACCTCTGCTTAAGGAAGAAGGCTCTTCCTTATATAGAGCAAAAGTAAAGCCAAAGCTTCTTGAACAAGCTTTTTCTTGGCTTCCATCCCTCCATACACGTGTATGGAGGGTAGCAAATGAAAATCCAACTGGCTCAAAAGATCTGCCTGAAAACCAGCTGAGATAGGGGGGGTGTCGGCCATCAGTAATGGCCGGCAGTGCCACACTGATGGTCGGCAGGGCTTTATCAGTGGCCGGTAGGGGAAAAGCCATGGCCGGCAGTGCCATGCCATGGCCGGCAGTGCACTATGAGGGCCACTCTAACAGGACCTAGTCAGGGTCCAAAAAAGAGGCAGAAAAGGATACAAGGTTACCTACAAGCACAACCAAGTCTTGAGGACGGTCAAAAATGGGGGTGTCTACAGGATGCTAAAGACACTAGATCATGCACGCAAAGCGTGCAAGACATGTTCAAAAGCCAGACTCATCAAGACTAGTGAAGAGCACTACACTAGAGGCATGCAATATCAAGCACGAATGACTGAACCAGCTCTGAACAGAGCTTAAACAAGTCAAAACGGAGGCTAAAATATGCTGAGATGGTAGTCCAAAAGGCAAGAAAATCATGCTCATGTATTGGCTCATAAACAGGGCATAAGGCACAACTCTCAAAAGCAATGAAAGAGTGGAATATGTGAGAGTATGACAGAGTTATATGCACTGAAATCACATGCTAAAAGATGCCAAAACATGCAATCAACTCAAGCAAAGCATGTTAGAGGCCTTAACTCACAACGCTAGTGAAGCCATTTACACTATAGCTATGCATAACAAGTCTCATATAACCAAGACCACCCAAAATAGAGTTAAAGCATGTCAAAACATTAGCAAAAATGTGCTGAGACAGAGCTAACACAAGCTAGAATGATAGGCCAACTCATTAGGCATGCTAAGCTAGTAAGCATGATTACACTACAAGTGTAAGAAGCAAGCAAGGAGTGACTTAACCAAGCAAAAATAGAGCTAAAGCAGGTCAAAAAAGTAATAGAAGCATGTTGAGATCAAGCCATGAGATGGTAGAAAAACATGCTCACATGTTGGTCCATCAACACTTGCAAAGAAAACACAAGGAGGGGAGGCCACCCCCTCCTATTTTGGACCTCAAAACCAACTTTTTACCACTGATATTCCCCTGGAATTCAGTGGTTAAAAGGCCAAGAAAAGTGTATTTCAAAAGCTTTGAAAGATGGCTCAAAAGGCTTTATAAGCCAAAGAGCAAAGGGAGGAA
Source organism: Camellia granthamiana (assembly GCA_036172215.1). Taxonomy (NCBI): domain Eukaryota; kingdom Viridiplantae; phylum Streptophyta; class Magnoliopsida; order Ericales; family Theaceae; genus Camellia; species Camellia granthamiana. The sequence goes on along the minus strand of CM069903.1, from coordinate 7,569,219 downwards.
ACCACCCCCTAACCAAACAAGACTCAAACCAACATTTTAAACCTTCAAAAATAGAGTTTTTAAGATGTTAAAACCAGCCTCCAAATAGCATGCAAAGGTGGCCAAACAATGAATTAAAACAAGGCTTAAAAGGGTCAAGTTCTCACCCTTGAAGCACAGCACTAAAACAACAACACTTCTGAGCCAAAACCAAGCCTAAAACCTCAAACCAAGCTTCAAGGGACCTCAGCTCCAAGGTGAAGGTGTTTGGCTAAGAGTCTTAGCGTAAAAATGTAAAGAAACCTCACTTTCAAGCATAATATATATATATATATATATAGAGAGAGAGAGAGTTCTAGAGAGAGTGAAATTTTGCTCCTCAAAATTCTGAACCTTCAAAATGGGGGAGGGACCTCCCCTTATATAGAAAAAGCAAGCAAAAAGCTTGCTTCATCCCTTTATACACATGTATGGAGGATGCATTTAGTGATCAACAGCTGGCACAGCTGGCACGTAAAATATTTGAAAAAAAGAGAAAATTGGTTGTCAGCCACTTCAGGTGCCCGGCCGGCCACCTCCCCTAGCCGACTGACCAATTTAAGTGGTTAGCAAGGAGGAAAAGTGGCTGACAATAGCCAAAAAGTGCCCGGCAAGGCTCTTCTCCCCTCCAGGCAAGAGGCACCAAGCTTTGATCCAAAAATAAGGCCAAAACACAGAGGGTTTAGAGGCTCAAAGACAAGGTGCTCAGTCGAGACCTTCGGGCGCTCAAAACAAGCACAAACATGCATAATCATCGAGTGCACAAATGATGACGTCAAAGTCTTGAGGTCAGTCAAAAATGGGGTGTCTACACTTGAGCGCAAGAAACTTCACTCGAGCGAAGAAGCAGATTACACAAGGCTCGCTCGAGCGCAAGAAGCCTGGCTCGAGCGATGAGGCCAAAATCTAGACGACATCAATCTACACCAACTAACAACCAACCTGTTCCAAACTCGTCCAACAAGTTCCAAAACTCAAATACAAAGAGTCAAAAGGGTAAAAGACATGGATACAATGTTCAACTACGGAACCCGAGTCCGGAACACAATGAAGGTCAGGGTAAAACCGAGATCGCTATAGTAGTAACAATTTGAAAGTGAAAGTAGTAAATGGGAAAATAGTAATCAATTGGGAAAGTAGTAAACAGAAAAGTGGTAACACTTTACGAGAAAGTAGTAAACAGAAAAGTAGTAACACTTTACAGGAAAGTAGTAACACTTTGGAAGTGAAAGTAGTAAACAGGAAAGTAGTAATCAAATGAGAAAGTAGTAACACTTTACAGGAAAGTAGTAACATCAAATAGGAAAGTAGTAAACAGGAAAGTAGTAACACTTCAAAAGTGAAAGTAGTAAACGGGAAAGTAGTAACACTTTGAAAGTGAAAGTAGCAAACGGAAAGTAGTAACACTTTACAGGAAAGTAGTAACACTGGAAAAACAAAATCAAATGGGAAAGTAGTAATGGGAAAGTAGTAACACTGGAAAAACAAAATCAAATGGGAAAGTAGGAAAGTAGTAACACTTTCAAAATAGTAACACTGGAAAAACAAAATCAAAATCAAATGAGAAACTAGTAAATGGCTGGTAAAACAGAATCAAATGGGAAAGTAGCAACACTAGAAAAACAAAATCAAATAGGAAAGTAGTAACACTTTGAAAGTAGTAACACCGGAAAAACAAAATCAAACGGGAAAGTAGTAAACGAGAAAGTAGTAACACTGGAAAAACAAAATCAAATGGGAAAGTAGTAATTCGTCTTTAACAACTTATGGGAAAGCAGGTAACACTGGAAAAGCAAATTTTCCAGAATCAAATGGGAAAGTAGGAAAGTAATAACACTGGAAAAACAAAATCAATTGGAAAAACAAAATCACAATCAAAATCAAATGGAAAAGTAGTAAATGGCTGGAAAAACATAATCAAATGGGAAAGCAGCAACACGGGAAAAACAAAATCAAATAGGAAAGTAGTAACACTGGAAAAACAAAATCAAATGGGAATGTCGCAACACTTTACGGGAAATAGTAACACTGGAAAAACAAAATCAAATAGGAATGTAGGAAAGTAGGAAAGTATTAAACGGGAAAGTAGTAACACTAGAAAAACAAAATCAACTTAAAAAAGCAAAATCAAATGCGAAAGTAGTAAACGGGAAAGTAGTAACACTAGAAAAACAAAATCATATGAGAAAGTAGTAATTCGTCTATATATAGGCCAGTGTATTCTCCCTCTTCAACAACTTGTGGGAAAGTAGTAACATTGGAAAAACAAAATCAACTGGAAAAATAGAATCAAATGGGAAAGTAGAACACTGAAAAAACAAAATCAAATGGGAAAGTAGTTAATGGGAAAGTAGTAACACTTTGAAAGTAGTAACACTGGAAAAACAAAATCAAATGGGAAAGTAGTAAACGGGAAAGTAGTAACACTAGAAAAACAAAATCAAATGGGAAAGTAGTAATTCATCTTCAACAACTTATGGGAAAGTAGTAACACTGGAAAAAAAAAATTTCCAGAATCAAATAGGAAAGTAATAAAATGGGAAAGTAGGAAAGTAGTTAACATGAAAATAGTAACACTGGAAAAACAAAATCAAAATCAATTGGGAAAGTAGTAAATGGCTGGAAAAACAAAATCAAATGGGAAAGTAGTAAACGGGAAAGTAGTAACACTTTACAGGAAAGTAGTAACACTAGAAAAACAAAATCAACTGGAAAAACAAAATCAAATGGGAAAGTAAGAAAGTACTAAACAGGAAAGTAGTAACACTGGAAAAACAAAATCAAATGGGAAAGTAGCAATTCGTTTATATATAGGCCAGTGCATTCATTGGAAAAACCAAATCAACTAGAAAAACATAATCAAATGGGAAAGTAGTAACACTTTGAAAGTAGTAACGCTGGAAAAATAAAATCAACTAGAAAAACCAAAATCAAATGGGAAAGTAGTAACCGAAAAAGTAGTGACACTGGTAAAACAAAATCAAATGGAAAGTAGTAATTCGTCTACATATAGGCCAGTGTATTCTCCCCCTTCAACAACTTCTAGTGATTCATCTATATAGTGGCCACTAGACAAACAAAATCAAATGGGAAAGTAGTAACACTGGAAAAACAAAATCAAATGGGAAAGTAGTAATAAAGTAGTAATTAGTAAATAGGAAAGTAGTAACACTAGAAAAATGAAATCAAATGGGAAAGTTGGAAAGTAGTAAACGGGAAAGTAGTGACACTAGAAAAACAAAATCAAATGGGAAAGTAGTAACACTGGAAAAAACAAAATCAAATGGGAAAGTAGTAATTCGTCTATATATAGGCTAGTGTATTCTCCCCCTTCAACAACTTCTAGTAATTCGTCTATATAGTGGCCACTAGAAAAACAGAATCAAATGGGAAAGTAGTAACATTGGAATAATACTGGAAAAACAAAATCAAATAGGAAAGTAATAATAAAGTAGTAATTCGTCTATATATAGTCCAGTGTATTCTCCCCCTTCAACAACTTCTAGTAATTCGTCTATATATAGGCCAGAGTATTCACCCCCTTCAACAACTTCAACATGGAAGCTCAAGCCAGTTGTGCGAAGGAAGTTTCCATTAATTACATTGTGAAACTAGCTGTGAGAGCATTAGGGTCTGAAATTATTGAACACCTCTTTGTGCGACGCCAGAATTTCAATCCTAGAGTTTGCTCTATGATTGTCTTCTTTGTGCTGCTTTTGGTCGTGCTAAGTAAGAAGATAAATAAATCCCTTTTTACTTTTTTTGTTTGAAAATTTGAATACCTCCGCTTATTCTGGGTACATTAGTTTTTTTAGTCCTTATTTATGCTTGTATATACTCAATTCTTAATGTTCATATTCGATTAAAAGTATTAATCTTCTTTTATATATATTGATGACATTTGTATTCTAACTTCTATGATATTTCAGGATTCTTATGAACGCGTTCAATGATTCTATCGACTATAATGTTAGATATCTGAAATGGTGTCATTCTGTTGGATATAATTGTATTTAGTGATGAAAAACTATGTAATGATATTAGAGCAAATATAGTGCTTTGCTTTGATTTTTATTAATTTAAATAATAAAATTGATCACTTTATGTTAATTTACGATGTCCTGAGGTAGGACGGTTTAATGGTGATACAAAGCGTAGTAGCAATAGTGTTTGTTAGGGTTAGGGTTAGGCTTTGGATTTGAAATCTAGTTGATTGGAGGGAATGCAATTATTTTCTCTATGCCAGGTATCTCTTTTTGTCTCTCCACCTAGAATTTGTATGCAATGATAATGGAAGATCATACACAATTTCTAATTAATTTACGAAGAAAGTCTCAAAGTGAGATATGGAGATTCTAGGTCGTAGATTTGAACCCTAACCTCCTATTCGGGGTCACATAGGCTATGGCTGACGGTTATTTTCTCTCCTATTTGATGGATATACCAATTTTAGGATTTTAAGAATTTTCTGATAGGATAATTTATTTGCTGTTTTAGCTTATCAATTTATCAAATGGCAACAAATAGTTTGTTTCTGATACACATAATTTTTGTGTGGTGTACCCTTTACATTTGGAAATAAGCATATAAATTAACTTGTGAATTGATTAAATCTTACTTATATTAAGATTCTAGATAAAAATTTAATGGGTCTTTTTTTTTTTTTTTTTTTTTTTTTTTGATTAGCAAACAAAGGAACTTTATTGATAGTAAACACAAATACATCAATAAAAAGGTTGAATGCAAAAGCATCATAGCAAAGCAAAATGATCCCAACAAGGTTGGCACCAATAAGCTAGCCCAATCATCTGCTAGCATGACAACGAGTTGATGAGGAACCAACCAAAACAAGGAAAAACCACACAGTAACACCAAGAGTTTGGAATAGAAAAAATAGCAGCAGCAAAACAGAGTGAAGCCTAACCTAAACCCACAAGGTCAACAACAAAATAAGAACAGCAGCAGCAGCAGGCACAACCTAAACCCATAGGGGCAACACCAAAAGATAAGAAATAGAAATCACAACAGCAGCAAAAACAGAGTGAAGAACAGTAACAAGCAACACCCAACCCCCAACAGCATCAGGCACTGAGTCAACCTATTCCTCTGCTACAAAACTTGATTGGTTGCAAGTTAAACAAGAAGTCATTGACAGAGAAAGGCATACCAGGAGCATGTTGAAGATTGGTTCAAATTTGGCTCAGCTTTTCTTTGTCAACAATGGCTGCTAATTGAAGAAAAAATAAAGAAGCTAGATATGGTAGGGTGGCTAATCTTGTTGGTGGCTGACGGTTGATGGTTGCCATGAATGTAGTCTGTGGTTTGTTGAAGACTTTGGCCCTCCATTTCATCTATAAATGGCTAGTGAATAGGAAGGGTTCTGTGTGGTGAGTTAAAGAGAGAATACAGAGCAGAGAAAGAGAATTATAGAGTATGTAATTATTTGTTCTAAATATAGTGAAATCCGCTGCCCGTGGACGTAGGCGATTTGCCAAACCACGTAACTCTTTGTGTGTTCTTGCTTGTGTGTTTATTTTTTGCTTCCTAGGCACAACAAATTGGTATCAAAGCATTGTTATGTGAAAAACAGAGTGTTTTTCTGTAAACTGAAAATTTTGAAGTTGTCAAAATCGAGTTTTCAGCACACCACGACGACCGCCTTGACGAGAGGAGTTCAGACCTAGAAAGACCAACCGACGAGGACACTTCACGCGCTCTCACGCGCTTGTCGAAGTTCTACCGGAGAGTTGCTAGAAAGTTCAGTCCGGCGAAGAAGCAAAGATTAAAGAAGTCAACCTATCCTAAAGGCTTTAAGTATTCACTTGTGCACCAATATTGTACAAGTTATTACTTGGCAGAGTGGATAGAGCTTTTGTTTGAAGCTTTGAGGTCAATGGTTCAAAACCCTCCCCACACAAATTTCCAATTTATTTTTGGAAGCTGCCAAGTCATTGCCACGTCACTGCCCCATTAGTGCCAGGTGTCAGACCAGTCATTGCCACGTGTCGAGACATGTCACTGCTAACTCAACTACCATGTCATCGAACACATTAGTGCCACATCAGCACATCTGCCACGTCATCAGCCCGGTCAGCCGAAATTTTTGAAATTGCAGGGAGGCCCCTAAAAGTTTGGTAAATTGCATTTCAGCCCCTAATATTGTTAAAATTATAATTTTGCCCCTGAAACTTTTATTAATTGTAGTAAGGTCCTTAGAGTTTTAGGAAATTACAATTTGGCCCCTAGATTTGGAGAAATTTCATTGAGGTCCCTGGAGAGGTGGAGAAAGCACTTTCCTAACTAAATCAACCATTCCGAACACAACCGCGGATTCCGTTTTTTGAGATTCGGACCTAAAATTTCAATGAAGTTTTTCAAAAGCTTAGAAGTTGTCGTATCTTTGGCATTTCAAGCATCCGCTATTGTTGTGATGGAGTTTTTTTGAAAAGTCTCAATGGAAGAATCTACAGAGAGGAGATCAACCGAGTCTACAAGCAGCCCCGCGGTTACAAGTAGTTGTGGGCGTTAGACCCCCGTGTCCCACGCTAAGTTCGAGGTAGAGAAGTTTGATGGTAGCAACAACTTTGGCATGTAGAGATGTGAAGTTAAAGATATGCTTGTCTAGATGAACTCGCACTTCACTCTGGGAGACAAACCAGATGACTTGGACGAGATAGAATGGGAGAACGTGAATCTCCTAGCCTGCAGTTCCATCCAATTTTGCCTTGCAAAAGAGGAAAAGTATGCCTTCACAGAAAATGATACTGCAAATGAGCTTTGGAAGGCGCTAGAAGACAAGTTCATGACAAAGAGCATTAAGAACCAGCTCTACTTAAAGAAAAGGTTGTTTCGTTTTGACTACAAGAAAGGTATTTTGATGAACGAACACTTGAACAATTTCAACAAAATTATTGCCGATTTGAAAAACCTGGATGTTCAAATTGATGATGAAGATAAAGCACTGTTATTGTTGAATTCCTTGCCTGACACATATGATCATCTCACCATCACTTTACTGTATAGTAAAGAAAAGATCAAGTATGTTGATGTTTCAAATGCCTTGGTAAATAATGAGTTCAGAAGGAAAGGTAAGTCTGCAAACAGGGACTCTACATCAGAGGCATTGACAGTCAGAGGTAGGACGAATAACAGAAGATATATAGGGCGGGGAAAGTCTCGCTCAAAATCCAGAGGGAGATCATCAGATAGAAGATGTCTTGCAAAAGATGAGTGTGTTGCATGTCACCAGAAGGGGCATTAGGCAAAAGATTGTCCCAATAAAGACAAAAAAATGATGAAAAGGTGAACGTTGCACGAGATGGAGATAATGGTGAAGGATCAGCCTTCACAGTTTCATCACTTGGCCATTCGGATGAATGGATTCTAGATTCTGGATGTTCCTACCACATGTGTCCTAACAAGCATTGGTTCTCGAGCTTAAGAGAGTTCGATGAAGGAGTTATGTTGATGGGCAATGACCAAGCTTGCAGAACAAAGGGGATTGGAACAATTCGACTGAAGATGCATGATAGAACAATCAGAATTCTTGAAGATGTTCGGTATGTACCAAATTTGATGAAGAATCTCATCTCAGTGGGAGTTTTAGACTCCAAAGTTTACAGAGTAACTATGAAAGGTGGAGTCCTCAAAGTTGTTAGAGGAGCATTTATTACGATGAAGGGTACTCGGAAGGGAAATTTATATTTCCTAGACGGCTCTATGGTCTCAGGGAGAGTGGCTGTCTCTACCAGTTCAAAAGATGATACATCAGACACTTCTAGACTTTGGCACATGCGTTTAGGGGATACTAGAGAAAAGGCTTTACAAGGGTTAGTAAAGCAAGGACTGTTGAAAGGCGCCAAAACAGGGAAGCTTGAGTTCTGCGAGCATTGTGTACTGGGCAAGCAAACAAGAATCAAGTTTGGTACTGCTATTCATCGTACCAAAGGAATTCTGGACTACATTCACACAGATGTTTGGGGACCTTCCAAGAATGCTTCTTTGGGAGGTAAACACTACTTTGTGTCATTCATTGATGATTTCTCAAGAAGAGTATGGGTTTACACAATGAAGCATAAAGATGAAGTATTAGATATCTTTCTTACATGGAAGAGAATGATTGAGACCCGGACAGGCAGGAAGATCAAGAAGCTCAAATCTGACAATGGCGGCGAATACACATCAGATCCCTTCTTTGAGGTTTGCAGGAGTAAAGGGATAGTGAGACATTTCACAGTTAGTGGAATGCCATAGCAAAATGGAGTTGTAGAACGCATGAACCGCACTTTGGTGGAGAAAGTCCGGTGTATGCTGTCACATTCAGGATTAAGCAAGGCATTTTAAGGCGAGGCATTGAACTATGCTCGTCATCTTCTCAACCTGCTGTAGCACTAGATGGCAAGACTCCTATGGAGGTATGGTTAGGATCTCCAGCCACTGATTATGATCAGCTGCGTATCTTCAGATGTCTAGCCTATTTTCATGTTACAGAATCTAAGTTGGATCCTAGAGCCAAGAAAGCTATCTTCTTGGGCTTTAGTGATGGTGTCAAGGGATACAGACTCTGGTGCCCTGAATCAAAGAAAGTTGTCACTAGAAGAGACGTTACCCTTTTGATGAGTCCACAATGTTGAAGCAACCAAATCCTCAAGAAAATGATGAAGCATTGAAGAAGTCAGTGCGAGTGGAGTTTGAGATTCCAACGAAGATTGTTCAAACAAGCAATAATCCTGAAGAAGTTTTAGTTGATAGCTCTGAAGAAGATCCTGAAGAGAGTTCAGATGAGAATGAAGATCTAGAGGCCCTACAACAGTCAGAACCAATTGCAATCAAAAAAGGAAAAAGGGTTACTAAGGGTTACTAAGAAACCTGGTTGGATGACCGATATGGTGACCTATGTACTTCCAATCATTGAAGCCAATGTTCCTTGCACTTTCAAAGAAGCCGTGCAGAATGCAGAAAGTGTCAAATGGAAGAAGGCTATGGATGAAGAGATCGGGTCATTTCATAAGAACTAGACTTGGGAGTTGGTGCAACTTCCAAAAGGCAAGAAAGCAATTGGGTGTAAGTGGGTTTACACCAAGAAAGAAGGCATCCCAAGCAGAGACATCATCAGATTCAAAGCTAGATTGGTAGCTAAAGGCTATGCCCAGAAGGAAGGAATAGAATACAATGAGGTATTCTCACCTGTTATGAAGCACACGTCTATTCATATCTTGTTAGCATTGGTTGCACAGTTTGATCTCGAGCTCGGCGAACTTGATATAAAAAATGCCTTCTTACAAGGAGACCTTGAAGAGGAGATTTACATGTCCCAACCAGAAGGTTTCAAAGTTGTTGGAAAAGAGAATTGGGCATATAAGTTGAACAAATCGTTGTACGGGTTGAAGCAATTCCCAAGACAGTGGTACAAACGATTTGATCGGTTCATGATAGAAAAGAAATACACAAGAAGTCAATTTGATCATTATGTATATTTTCGTAAGCTTTCCGATGGTTCCTTTATCTATTTGCTCTTATATGTAGATGACATGTTGATTGCATCTATGAGTAAGGTGGAGATTGATAAACTCAAGGCACAGTTGGCAAGAGAGTTCGAAATGAAGAATATTGGCGAAGCAAAAAAAATTCTTGGCATGGAGATCAAAAGAGATAGGAAGAAGGGCACTGTTTGTCTGACACAAACCCAGTATCTGAAAAAGGTATTAGACAGATTTGGCATAAATAGGAAAACAAAAGCTGTGAGTACACCATTGGCCCCTCATTTCAAGCTTAGTGCTTCGATGTCTCCACGCACAGAAGAAGAACGGAAACATATGGCACAAGTTTCATATGCAAATGCAGTTGGTACATTAATGTATGTTATGGTTTGTACAAAGCCTAACATCTCACATGCTATGAGTATGGTAAGCAGGTATATGCATGATTCGAGGAAAGGTCACTGGCAGGCAGTGAAATGAATCTTAAGGTGCTTACATGGCACAGTTAATATGGGTTTGAAGTTCGAGGGAGATCATAGACTCATACAGAATTTGGTTGGATATGTGGACTCAGATTATACTAGTGACTTGGACAAACGGTGGTCAATAACAGGGTATTTATTTACGCTTGCTAAAGGATCAGTGAGTTGGAGGTCAACGCATCAGTCAACTGTGGCTTTGTCTACTATAGAGGCAAAGTACATGGCAGTGACAGAAGCCTTTAAGGAAGTTATTTGTCTACATGGGTTGATTGAGGACTTGAGTATTGTTTAGAGGCACGTTGAGGTGTACTGCGACAGTCAGAGTGCCATTTGTTTGGCAAAAAACCAGGTTCATCATTCCCGCACCAAGCACATTGATGTCCATTTCCATTTCATCTGAGAAATTGTGAATAAAGGGGGATATTCTGCTTCAAAAGATTAGCACTGCAAGTAATCCGGCTGATATGCTCACAAAAGTGGTTTCTGGGATCAAGTTCCAACATTGTTTGGACTTGGTCAACATCTCTCGGAACTAAGCACCTTCAGGTGCATGGCAGTGTTGATCGATCACTATGTTGGATAGAGAATTCTCGCTAAGGTGGAGATTTGTTGAAGATTGGCTCAGATTTGGCTCATCTTTCTTTGTCAACAATGGCTGCTAATTGAAGAAAAAATGAAGAAGCTAGATATGGTAGGGTGGCTAATCTTGTTGGTGGTTAACGGTTGATGGTTGCCATGAATGTAGTCGGTGGTTTATTGAAGACTTTGGCCCTCCATTTCATCTATAAATGGTTAGTGAATGGGAAGGGTTCTATGTGGTGAGTTAAAGAGAGAATACAGAGCAGAGAGAGAGAATTATAGAGTGTGTAATTCTTTGTTCCAAATATAGTGAAATCCGCTGCCCGTGGACGTAGGCGATTTGCCGAACCACGTAATTCTTTGTGTGTTCTTGCTTGTGTGTTTGTTTTCTGCTTCCTAGGCACAACAGAGCAGAGGCTCTAACCCATAAGGCAACCTTGGTTTTAATTTGATCACATAAACTAGACAGATCTGGTTGCATATCAGAAAACACCACCTCATTCCTATGCTTCCAAATGGACCAAAAGGTCGCAAGAGGTAACACATTCCAAACTTTTCTCTCAAATCTGTTACCAGTAAACCCAGCCCACAACTGTAACACTCCTTCCACTGATGCCGGCATAACCCATTGTGACCCCCACCAAAGAAAAATATCAGCCCAAACCCTCCAAACAAATGGATACCACAACAGAACAAAAGGACACAACAATGGGTCTTGTAGATCACTCACTGGCCATCCAATTTTTATTTTTTATTTTTAGTTTTGTTAACATAATTGTTGTGCAGATTGCCTACTCTTCTTCCATCCCATGTCACATTTTTTGGGATGTTTGCAACCATTTACTAGTTAACTCTTGATCTCTTGCAGTTTTCACTTAATGTACGTTCAGAAATCACAATCTTTAAGTTATGATAAATATATGTGTGTACACAAGTACATGTATTTTTGTAGTTTTAGTCCCCTCTGCTTTTCTTTGTTGAGTAACTTGCATGATATGATTAAACTCGTAGTGGCACAATAAAAATGAATTACCACGAAAAATACACCTAAGTTTTCTGACAATTCGAAAGATAAATACCAGGAAATTCGATCAGTTACCTTACATCTTACGACCTTGATTTTGGCAGAGAACCTTTCTTGGCAGCTTTGCATATTGCCTACAAAATTTTAGTGATGCTGCTCATTGATCCTACAAAAAAAGATATCATTTAACCGCTGCATTAGTGATGGAGATTTAGTTATTGTATATGAGAAGCATGATAATATGAAAGCTGTTAAAGTACGTGAGAATTCAGTTCTCCAGAACCGTTTTGGTATTTTTAAACATTCAGATTGGATTGGAAAACCCTTTGGGTCGAAGGTGTTCAGCAACAAGAGCGGATTTGTTTACTTGTTAGCTCCGACTCCTGAGCTTTGGACTCTAGTTCTGAGCCACAAAACTCAGATTCTATATGTTGTAGATATCAGCTTTGTTATTATGTACTTGGAATCAATTCCTGGCTGTTTGGTTCTTGAGTCTGGCACTGGATGCAGATCTTTGACTACCTCTCTTGCAAGGGCTGTAGCTCCCACGGGACATGTCTATACGTTTGATTTTCACGAACAAAGGGCAACCTCAGCTAAGTAAGAAATTAAAATCTCTCAAATTTATGTTACTTCACCATGTATTACTCAGTCTATGTTTGATTCCAATTGGACTCTGTATCATAACGCCTTATAAAAATATGTTTTATTTTATTTTCAGTAAGCCATATAGTTGATGCCTTGTTTAAGTTATGGGTTCAAGCTAGTCATACTGACTGATAGAATGGATGCTTCTTCATGAGGTCACGTTGATGTTATGTAAGATGAAGCTTATGTTCTCCAATTCAATTCAGGTTACATTTTATGTAGTTTTTTTGGTCCCCTCAATGAATTTAGGTTACATGGTGTGATCTAATGATAGTAATAAGCTTGTCTAGCTTGTTAAGAAAAAAAATGGTTGTCTCAATGAAGTCATTCACAACAACATTCAAGTAAAGTCACAAAAGGCTGCACCTTTATGTATTTTAAAGATGTAAATTTTTTGAAAACACGAACTTGGAATTTTTTATTTATTTTTTATTTTATTTTATTTTATTTTTTTGAGGCAGGGAAGATTTTGAGAGGACAAGTTTAAGTTAATTGGCGAGTAACTTAAACTCATTTTAAATTCATTTGTTTTGATTATTAGCAGTTGTTAATTGGCGATTGAATTGCCAGTTCTAATTGGAAATACATTTTGATGGATGTTGTACTCATCTTGTGCTTGTGTAGATATAAGAACATTTGAGGTACTCCTTCACATGTATGAAGTTAGAGAAGGGAAAACAGAGAACTTTCAAGCTGATGATAGTGCTGCTCTTGGGTCTCTTCCTTACAAGAGGAGGCATGGCTCAAATGAAGGCAGCAATGCAAGTTCTCTTACAATCATGGTTAGGCCCTCAGCTGAGGCCAAAGGTCACATTGGCTATCTCACTTTTGCAAGACTCGGACATCTTTCTTAAAGAATATGATCACAACTACTTAGAAAGCATGCTACAAATTATTTGTTTTATTTTATTTATTATTTATTTAATTTTTGTTCAAGCATGTTTGGTTGAGAAGGTTGAAAGGCTTATTTGAAGTATGCAAGTTATATATCAAGTAATATAAATTATGATCATATGGTGAAAATTACATCTTATTACTGTAGGAAGAGGCGCAATCTACAACATTAAATGCTAAAGGGCAAGATGAAGTGGTCATGATTAATTTGAGACATGGTTGTTAAAATAGTTGTTAAGAGAGACAAGGAAGAGTTAGCGGTGGCAAGTTGGTGGTGGCCTGGTTGTGAAGGGTTGGATCAGATATAAGGAAACTTAAGTTTTGTTACATTTTGATAATTTTAAACAGGAATAATATTAGAAAAAATTTGAAGAAAAATGTGAAAGGGGATTTTTTTTTTTTAATTTATTTTTTTGTTAAGTAAATAGAAACTTCTTTTCTTTATAACATCTCTATTTGTATATCATTACTTAATATTTAGCATATATACTTGTAGCCCAATAAAATTAAAATTCAAAATATTATATGTAGTATTTATAATTTATTTCTCATTTTCTATTATTTAATTTTAATTAATTATAAATTATTATTTATAATATATTATATTATTTATAATTTTTATTAGTATTTATATTTTTCCAATTATAAAATAACTTCTCACTTTGTTCTTATCACCAACCTGATTTGCTCTGTCCTAGTATGATATTGAGCTGACGCATAGTACAAACATGCCCCTAATTGACCGAAATGTATTAGTGAGCGAACAATACAAAATGCAAATTATTATACATATAATTTTAAGAGAAAAATTAAAAGAAATGATAAAAATTATAAATTGTAAAATAATTTTAAAAAAATTAAAGGACACGTGCTATTCGTTGGATCCGCCAGCCGGTTGTACATGATTTAGTACTAAAATGCAAATCATAGGATTAGGGATGCAACTCGGACAGATTCGGTCAGATTATAGGAGGTTATCCAAGCTCAGTTCAAGTTGTATTCAGACCTGTTCAAGTCTGCCCAGGCCCGAATTATAACCCGAGATTGCCTGCCCAAACCCAATCTAAGCTAAACCCAAATTGCCCGAATGACCCAAATTGTAAATGAATTTCAAATTTTTTTTTTTCACAGCTACATTATTAACTTATTAAAATTTGACTCTATTTACATTTTTTATTTATTTATAGAAAATCATTAATACTTTCGAAACAAGTAATTTATATAATGTAAGAGAGATACCGCTATAGTAATCTTTATAATTTATGAGTGAAAATAATAAAAAGAAAAATTAAGATTTTATGTTATTTGTATATATAATATATATTTAATGAAGGGGCTAAATGTGAAATGGGTCAGGTCCAAGCCTTGGGCCGGCCCAATCTGACAAAGCCCAAATCCAAGTGGGTCAGATGAGTATATGGACAGATCAGTTGAGCCCAACTTCATGATTAACAGCCCGCCCAAGTCCTCCAGCACTTGGGCCCAACCCGTAGCGGAAAGGCCAGCCCAGCCGTGGTGCTGGTCTGGGCCGAGCTGCGGGACGGAACTTGTGGGCCGAACAGATAATGACCCAGCCCATCTCCGTAAATGAGCCTAGAAAAGGCCGAGCCGAGGCACACTAGTACCGAGCTGGACAAATCTCGCAAGGAAACGTGGGATCTGTGAGTGCAAGCATGTGCAGGTTGCAACCTCAGCTGGTCCCCCACACCTAAAATCACGGAAGTTGTTGAGCCAAAGGAATGTGGTTTGTTATCAGCATGCTTACAATGAGAATATACAATCAATGGCAACTATCAAGCGGTCCCCCACCTGGAGCAATGCTGAAAGGACACCTGGCAGCACCTATACTCCATGAACTCACCTTGAGAAACAAGTAAGGAACACTATATATATAACATGAACTTCACATTGAAGGTAACTGAACAATTCCACTCAAAACGACACTTACATACAAATTCGACTCTACCTTCCTTCACCGATCGCTAATTCCCACACCGGAGGGGTTATCCGGCCAACCCCGGCCGGGCAGCTCTAACGGTGCTTTTTGAGTGCAAAGCCCCGATCCACTTTCATCTAGTGCGGAATCCGGTATGCACAATTGGTGCGGTGAACGTGGATCATTGTCACCTTTGAGCTCTGCATTCAGTTCCGGCATTGGGGATTGAGGACGTTCCGCCTTCAGCACATACTCCACAGACGGAGAAGACGAAGGAGAAAGGTTTGGCACTCCCGACAGTTCTGGAGGAGCAAACTGGAAACAATAATCGAACCCCCGAATCCGTCGAGCATCGACTGCCCTTCGCCGGAGGTTCTTCTCATCATTTCCTTCTGGAAAAGGATTATAGAGATCGAATTATAGATTCCATAGGCATGGAGATACAGGAATTGAAAGCTTAACTTAAGAAGGTGCTGGGTGATCCGACGGAGAAGAGGACGGAAGCAGAGCCTTCTCGTTTGCAACGAAGGAGCCCGTTTAGAGAATTACCAGTGAAGAAATTCCCCAGGAATGACTCCGGACAACAAAGCCAACCAATCCCAACACAGAGCGAACCGGCGAGTAGCCACACTCGTGGGTCGCGCCGGAGGAGGGCCAAGAGGCAGAAGACGGGTAGTCAACAAACTGAATACCCTCCTCAGGACCTTCGCACTTGGCTGATTGGCAATAGGCAGAATGAGCAACATCGAGATCATCTGGACCGTACTATTCACCAGAGAGAACATCGAGCGCTGGACAGACTCGTCTCTTCGCCATTCTCTCCGGAGATTGAAACCATGAGACCTCCAAAGAAGTTTACTCCACCAAAATTCACTTCCTACGATGGGAAATCGAACCCTCTGACGCATATCAGCCATTTCAGACAGATGATGTCCCTCTGGAGCCGAGATGAGGCACTGATGTGCAAAGTCTTCCCATCCAGCCTGGGAGAAACCAGACTCCGATGGTTCGATCGACTCCCCGATGGATCAATTCATGGCTGGAAGCAGCTCTCCGAAGAGTTCCTAGCCAGGTTCGTCTCCAATACTAAGATCCCAAAAGAACCAGATACACTGTTCGGCCTCAGGAAGGAGCCAGAGGAAACGCTGCGCAGTTATGCTAGGAGATACTGGGAAGAGTATAACGATCTGGAAGAAAATGTGTGCAGCGAGCAAATGGCCGTCATGTCCTTCAAGCATGGTCTGCGCCCGGAAAGTAAGTTGAGACAATCACTTACCAAGCGCCCGGCCATAGCTTTGAAAGACTTGCGTGCCAGGATCGAGCAGTATGCTCGTCTCGAGGACGATCAGATCCCCATTGAGGTAGTATCAGCAGAACAAGCGGCCCGGCAGAAGTAGAAAACGGATCGAGGAGAACACCGAGGGATTGCAGTGAATGAGGTGGATAAGTCCAAATCCCATGAAGTCGTTGTGGCCGTGTTCAAGGAGCCAATCTATCGAATCTTGGAGAAGATCAAGAGAACCCTTCTTTGTTTGGCCGCCGAAAATGTTGGGAGATCCAGCTCGGCGCAATCAGAAGCTCAGGTGCACCTACCACCAAGACAGGGGACACATGACTCAAAACTGCAGGGCATTAAAGCAACACTTGGAGGACCTGGTGGTAGCTGGGCACCTAAAGGAATATATTGATCAGGGTAAGGAGGTGGCCGAGCTGGGGAACCCACTTCCGGAAGCAAACATTGAGCATTCGCCCCAGCTGATAATAAATGTGATCCATGGGACAGCGGCTCAGGAATCTGAGGAGGCACTGAAAGAAGAGATCGCCAAGGCTGCACAAATTCAGCGAATCATGTCAGTGGAGCCGGCATCGAAAAAGGTACGTACCGTACCAAAATCCCCCCTGTACACTGTTTCATTTACTAGCAAAGATTTAGAAGGCATACAGCACCCATATACTGATGCATTGATCATAACTGTTGGGATTGGGAAACGATTTGATTTGAAACTAGTCCTAGTAGATCAGGGCAGTGCAGCAGACATACTGTATTATGATTTGTTCAGAAAACTCGGCCTCTCCGAGCAGCATCTCACTCCAGCGGCAGCCCCGTTGGTCGGTTTCAACTCACAGCCGGAATGGCCGCTCAGCCGAATAGTATTGCCAGTCGTAGCGGGGACAAAAACCCTCCAGATAGAGTTCTTGGTTATTAATACACCATCCCCTTATAACGCCATACTTGGCCGCCCGTGGATTCATCGAATGGAAGCAGTCCCTTCAACCTATCACCAGCTTATCTGTTTTCCAACGGAACACGGAGTAGAGCAGATTTCGGGGGACCAAGTTGCGTCCAAACATTGCTTCATGGCAGCATTAAAGGCAAAGCAACTCTGCAACCGGGTACAGACAGTAGAAGTGGCCGGACTGCCAGTCTTGGAAGATGTGGGAGGAACTTTAGAGGAAAAGATGGTGGAGGACTTAGAGAAAGTCTTGATAAAAGAAGACGACCGGAAAAGTACTTCCTTATCGGTACCTCGCTGGGCGCTGATGAGAAACTTCAGCTGCTGGAACTGCTGAGGGAAAATATGGAGGTATTCGCGTGGTCAGCATATGATACTCCAGGGTTGGACCCAGAATTTGCTTGCCACAAGCTCAACATCAATCCTTCAGTTCGGCCCATCATACAGAAAAGTCGGCGATCGTCAGTTGAGCACACCGAAGCAGTGATTACCGAAGTCGAAAAACTCCTGGCCTCAGGAGCAATCAGAGAGGTACAGTACCCGCAATGGTTGTCCAACACAGTTGTAGTCAAGAAGAAGAACGGAAAATGGAGAGTTTGTGTCGATTTCACTTCCTTAAACAAACCCTGCCCTAAAGATAGTTTTCCATTGCCTCGCATTGATCAACTAGTAGACTCAACAGTAAGGCATGAGCGCATGAGTTTTCTGGACGCCTATAGCGGTTATCATCAAATACCATTGTACCGTCCGGATCAAGAAAAGACCGCGTTCATCACTCCAAGAGGGACTTACTGCTATAAAGTAATGCCGTTCGGCCTCAAGAACGCCGGAGCAACCTACCAGCGAATGATCACTCGGATGTTCAAAGACCAACTGGGGAAAACCATGGAAGCCTATATAGACGATATGGTGGTAAAAAGCAAGTTCGCTACAAACTACCTCACCGACTTGAGAGAAGTTTTCAGCATCCTGAAAAACCACTAGCTTCGCCTCAATGCCTCGAAATGCGCCTTCGGGGTAGGAACAGGGAAGTTCTTGGGATACATGGTCACTCATAGAGGAAAAGAAGCGAATCCGGATCAGATCAGGGTGATACAGGACCTCAAAGTGCCAACAAAGTCTAAGGAACTACAGAAACTAGCCGGAATGGCAGCCGCACTGAATCGGTTTATTAGCAAATCCTCAGATCGGATGAAGCCCTTCTTCCAGCTCTTAAGGAAAAAGGCAGCATTTGAATGGAATAGCGAATGTACCGAAGCACCGCAGAATCTCAAAAAATACCTCAGTACACCCCCTCTATTATCCACTCCAGAACCGGGAGAGGAGCTGTATCTCTATCTAGTAGTCTCAGATCATGCCGTGAGCGCGGTGTTAATTCGAGAAGTTGATAAGGAGCAGAGAGCAGTATATTACGTTAGCAAGATTTTACTAGATGCCGAGACACGGTATCTACCACTGGAAAAGTTAGCTTACGCGCTGCTTATTGCCTCAAGAAAGTTGCAACATTACTTCCAGGGGCATACCATCAATGTCCTCACTGAGTTCCCCCTCAGATCTGTATTCAGCCGAGCCGATTTCTCTGGCCGAACAGCAAAGTGGGCAGTAGAGCTTGGTGAGTTTGACATTCGGTATCAACCCAGGACAGCAATCAAGGCTCAGGTCTTGGCGGATTTTGTCGCAGAATTCACTCCCACCCAGAGTACCGAACCGGGGAATTTGAGTTCGGCACAGGTGCCATGCACCGCCAAACAAGAAAAACCCAGCGCTTCGGAAGTATGGAAGCTCTTTATTGGAAACATCTGGCAACTCTACGTCGATGGTTCATCCAATAACCGAGGCTCGGGGGCAGGAGTAGTTCTTATTTCTCCAGAAGGATTTATCTGGGAACAGGCTCTCAGGCTAGGCTGGAAAGCTTCAAACAACGAGGCCGAGTACGAAGCGTTATTGGCCGGCTTGCAAAGCACCGAACACTTCAGTGCAAAACAGCTTCTTGTTTTCAGGGACTCACAACTAGTGGTGAACCAGCTTTCTGGGGTCTATGAAACTTGAGATGAAAGAATGGCTATGTACGCAGGCAAGGCCAGAGACCTACTCAGAAAATTTCAATCCATACGAGTGGAACGAATCAGTCGGGACAAAAATAGCCACGCAGACGCTCTGGCATGCCTAGGCTCATCAGTGGACACAAAGGATGCCAGAAGAGTTTGGGTTGAGTTCATACCAGAACCAAGTATTGCATCTCCGGTCCTCTGCAACAACTTAAAGCCGAGCTGGATGGATCCAATATTGGTCTTTTTGAAATCTGGTAAACTCCCCGAAGACAGAAAGGAAGCCAACAAGATCAGGCATAAATCAGCTCGATTCTGGGTCTCACCGCCTGGAAAGCTTTACAGACGTTCCTACCTTGGCCCCTACCTCCTATGTGTGCATCCAAATCTCGTCAGGAATGTTCTCTACGAAATTCACGATGGGATTTGTGGATGCCACGTTGGCGGGAGGTCATTGGCGCACCGAGCCCTAACTCACGGGTACTGGTGGCCACGAATGCAGCAAGATGCACAGCAATACGTGCAAAGGTGCTACAAATGTCAGAGGCTTGCTCCACTCATCCATCAGCCAGCCAAAACTCTCACTCCACTCACCAGCCCATGGCCCTTTGCGCAATGGGGCCTGGATATTGTTGGGACCATTGGTGCGAGGCACTGGGAATAGGCGATTCTTCATTTGCTGCAACCGACTATTTCACCAAGTGGGTTGAAGTTGAGGCACTGGCAAACATCAAGGAGGCAGACACAAAGCGGTTTGTTTTGAGGAATGTGGTAGTGCGTTTTGGCATTCCACGAGTACTGATCGCGGACAACGGAACACAGTTCGATGGTAAGATCTTCAGGAAATTTTGTGCCGACCTCAGAATCGAGTATAGGAACTCTTCTCCAGGGTACCCACAGAGCAACGGTCAGGTAGAAGCGTCGAACAAAACCATCATCAACGGAGTAAACAAAAGCGGCTTGAGCATGCCAAAGGCAAATGGGTTGAGGAGTTACCACATGTATTATGGGCCTACCGAACTACAGCACGACGCCCCACAGGAGAAACACCTTACTCTTTAACCTATGGAATGGAGGCCATCATCCCACTCGAAGTAGGTCTCCCAACCTTCGGTCTGAATTATTTGAAAGCTCCAGTAATGAGAAAGCTATCGCGCAAGCGCTGGATATAGCAGAGGGCCGAAGAGTGCGCTGATCAGACTCGAAGCATATCAGCAACAGCTCATCAGAAGTTTCAACCGAAAAGTTTTCCCAAGGCAATTTACACTAGGAGAATTGGTTTTGAGGAAAGTCATGGATCATAAATGGGTGCCTGGTGAAGGCAAACTTGGGCCGAATTGGGAGGGTCCTTACAAAATCACAGCCGTAGTTGGAAATGGATCTTACTACTTGGAAGATCTGAACAGCAAAGCAATACCTCGGCCCTGGAACGTAGCAAACCTCAAGAAATACTACCAATAGATTCACTCCCCAACCTCTTTATCAGGATGTAAAGGCACTTATTTGTTGACAAATACAAATGTTTTCCCACTCCTCTCAGATTTATCCAATTCTTGTAATTAGCTTTGATGTTTATCAAATGGAATAAGCTTTGGCTCCCACCAAACGGAATTAGCTTTGGTCCTTACCAAACGGAATTAGCTTTGGTCCTTACCAAACGGAATTAGCTTTGGTTCTTACCAAACAGAATTAGCTTTGGTCTTTACCAAACGGAATTAGCTTTGATGTTTATCAAACGGAATTAACTTTGGTTTTAACCCAAATGGCTCAGTTTCAGAACAACTGAACGGAATTTAAATTTGGTTAGCACTCAAACATGCTAAGTGGTATAGCTTGGTGGAAAATGTTTGGCAACTGAATTGGAATTTAGCCAACGGGAATTGCTTGGTGGAAACCGCACTAATGTATCTTAAGTAAACATCTCTATTTAGCCAAGTGGAATTGCTTGGTGGAAACCGCACTAATGTATCTTGAGTAAAATATCTCTATTTAGCCAAGTGGCATTGCTTGGTGGAAACTACACTGACATATCCTAAGCACACATCTGTGCACCTACAGAACTTCTTAAGTATCAGCACAACAACACTTCAGTATTAATTCAATCAAGCAGAGTTGGAACAAACTCAACTGAGCTACGTCGAGAGCAAACTTCTAGCATCAGCCTTACTCAGGCTCCAGCCGGGGGCAAACAATTGTTTTCTTTCGAAACCTGCCTGGACCTGAGTAAGACATCTCTCTTTGCATCTCTCCCGCTTGTACTATCAGAGTTGAAACAGACTCAAGCAGTTCTAGACAAGGGACAACTCTTCAGTATCAATCTTACTTAGCTCCAGGTGGGGGCAAACAATTGTTTTTTTTTCGAAACCAACCTAGACCTAAGTAAGACCCACTTACGAACTCAAAGCACAGCCATACCACATATCCGTCAGCCACGCCGACCACTAGTTCGGTCCCGAGGTCCCAACAGTGCTCGGTAGGGGGCAAGTAGTGTAATGCCACACAAAGCATCAGTTCGGCCCCGAGGTCCCAACAGCGCTCGGCCGGGGGCAAGCAGTACAGAATCATACAGAATATCCATGAGAAAGCAATACAGTACCAGACCGAGCATCTATTCGGCCCCAAGGTCCCAACAATGCTCGGCCGGGGGCAAGCAGTATAGGAAATGTTCAAACATAGAAGCTAAACAACATCAAATTGCAAAGTTCAAAGAGAAAATCACATCATCCAAGCAAAGGGCACAGAAGGCCCCACAACCAGCCAAAAAAAAAAAAAAAAAAAACGAAAAAATTGTCTTCACCAGAACAAAAAAGCAAAAAGTTCACAACATTTCAACATCAACTTCCATCAGTAGTGGGCAATTCAGGAGCAGCATCTGCAATTTTGTCAAGGCCATCTGTGGGAGGAATAGTAGAGGAAGCTCCAACTTCCTGAGAAGTAGAAGCCACCTTAACCACATCTCCCGTGGCTTCGGTCTCCAGGGTTTCAACCCCCTCAACGTCCACCGTTTTAGTGGCAACGTTCATGCTCTGGGTCTTGCTCACAGAATCATCTTCTGGGGAAACATTGTCTGGCAGAACAGCAAGGGTAGGAGTAGTCTTCAAACCTGAGGATTTCGAAGGAACAGGGACATCATGATACAGAGAAGAGCCTTCGGGAACCATCGCAGCGGCTAAGGCACTCGTTCAACCCTTCACAAAGAGCTTGTCTCGCAGCACTAGAACCTCTTCCTTGTATGCCGCCCCAGCTTCATCCCAGCCCTGTTGCCAGTGCTTGGCCTCCAGCGCAGTACGCTCGGCAGCCATCACAGCAATAACGGCCTCCAGCTCGGCCACCTTCCCCTCAAGTCAAGCCTGGGTCTCAATGGCAGCCTCCTTCGATTGCTCAGCGGAAGCGACAATCTTGTTTAAACGGAAGGCTTCCCTCTCAGTGGTTCGGCGTCCTTCCTTCTCCGACTCCAAGTTTACTGTCAGCCTTTCTACGTTCATTGCAGCCTCCAGCACGGCCCTTTCCAGCTCTTCAGCACGGGTAATGGACAGGTGCATTCTCTGGATACACTGCAAAGGACAACAAGGAACTTAGAGAAAAGGAAGACAGCAATGCAACAGTGAAGTTAAGTAAAGCGAAGAAAAAAACTTACAGCAGTCAGCATTTGAAGGGTCCCCTTCAAGATAGGTATGTCACGAGGCCCATTATGGCCAGCCATATCAACCGGCATCAACAAAAACTTGGTCAAACTAAAGGCAAAATCCTGTGAAGCGACAACTGAATCAGAGGTAGAAATAGGCCTGCCCTCATACGATATCGGCGGCTCCCATTTCTCAAAAGTATCATCCTCAGCAGGATCCTGAGAAGCTTCCCCCACCACTGCTTTGCCAGTTTCCCTTCTCCTCTTTTTTGCTCGTGCAGCGACTGAAGCTGAGGGCTCGGTAGCAGTTACAGGGGTCCCAGAAGCTCTAACCTCCATCTTCACCTCCATGAGGCTCTGTGCCTCGGTCTTCTCCAAAGGGGTTTGCACAGCGCCAGAGGCTCCAAAGGCCTCGGCCTCTAAATCCACCAACACCCTTCTCTTTGCCACAGACCCGCTCCCTGCGAAACTGAGGGCAGGGGAGGGCGCTCTCTCAGGGAATGCATCTTGACTACTGCGACGTCTCGGGACCAGCGGGGTGAGAGATGTGTCAGTCTTGGTATCAGAGTCCAGAAGGGCAGCAGCGAGTCTTGCCTTCTTCGGAATAACAGAACGGTAACTTGACTGGTAGTCCAACAACTCAGGTGTAGATCTTTTCTTATATCTCAAGGCAGCCTTGATGGCTTCAGCATTCTCCCGATTCGGCCTTCGCTGGAAACGGGAAGGTTTTGCAAAAAGAAAGCAACCCATCAGAGCAATATTCAAAATAAGGTAAGAAACACCAAAGGCATTAAAAGGAGAGGCCCGGACCTGGGTAGCCGTCCTTCTGTGGCATCCATTTAGACTGAAACTCAGTTCCAGTGGGAAACTCCCAATTTCCACCAACTTGCAGGAAATCGTCATTGTGTTTATCCGAATCAGGTAATCCAGTAACTAAGTGACAATCAGCGGAGCGAACACGCAGGTAGTATGTACTATGGTCTTTGTTATGAGAAAGGGTGTAACATCCCAAAATATCCCATATGTCAAGGTTCAGGCCTAGTCGTCTATTGAGGGCAGATACGCCACAAACAACACGGAAAAGATTCACAGACACCTGCATTGGGGTTAACTGGACTTGATGCAGAAAACGGCGCACTAACGGGTCAAGAGGAAACCGAACCCCTCCCTCGACAATCGCAGCGACAGGAAAGGCAACGGTGTTCCTCGTACCCATACGTTTAGCGTCTACTTTCGCCAGCGTAAGGGTAACGTCATGAGGAATATTGTAATCTAGACGGAACATGGCCATGGCCTCTGGGGTATCAACCAAGGAACGGAACTTCCCCATTTGACTAAACTAGTGGGACAGAAGTGGGATTCAGATAACAGGATATGAGACACAGATAGCAAGTGCACCAGACCAGATAATTAAAACAGAAAGGAGAAAGAGAAGAAGAGTCGTAATAGGACTTACAGAGATCACAGCAGCGATAGCAAAGCAGGATCAACGGCAAAGAAGCCCAAGCGGAGCACCGGCGAGATCGGTCCAGAGGAATGGGAAGAGGCTCTCTCTCTCTCTTTTTCTTTGGAACTCACTAGAGGAATGAGAAAATCAAATCAAGGGATTTGGATTGATGGCCTGACCATTTATTACACCAGTCGGCGCGCAGGCATACAAATCACGACCTTCGGTATGGAATCGACGCATTATCTCTGCACACCTATCACACGCCGCCACGTGTCACATGAAAGTATGCATGCAGGAATCGTGTGTCAGGATTGAACCGTCACCAAGGCCGAACTGGGAAGGAGCCAAAACGACGCGACGCTTGGAAGGCAGAACAATAGCACCCCCCAAGGGGAACCTTAGCGCGAGCTAGGGGGCAAATGAAGGGGCTAAATGTGAAATGGGTCAGGTCCAAGCCTTGGGCCGGCCCAATCTGACAAAGCCCAAATCCAAGTGGGTCCGATGAGTATATGGGCAGATCAGTTGAGCCCAAACTTCATGATTAGCAGCCCGCCCAAGTCCGCCAGCACTTGGGCCCAACCCGTAGCGGAAAGGCCAGCCCAGCCGTGGTGCTGGTCTGGGCCGAGCTGCGGGACGGAACTTGTGGGCTGAACAGATAATGACCCAGCCCATCTCCGTAAATGAGCCTAGAAAAGGCCGAGCCGAGGCACACCAATACCGAGCTAGAGAAATCTCGCAAGGAAACGTGGGATCTGTGAGTGCAAGCATGTGCAGGTTGCCACCTCAGCTGGTCCCCCACACCTAAAATCACGGAAGTTGTTGAGCCAAAAGAATGTGGTTTGTTATCAGCATGCTTACAATGAGAATATACAATCAATGGCAACTATCAAGCGGTCCCCCACCTGGAGCAATGCTGAAAGGACACCTGCCAGCACCTATACTCCATGAACTCACCTTGAGAAGCAAGTAAGGAACACTATATATATAACATGAACTTCACATTGAAGGTAACTGAACAATTCCACTCAAAACGACACTTACATACAAATTCGACTCTACCTTCCTTCACCGATCGCTAATTCCCACACCGGAGGGGTTATCCGGCCAACCCCGGCCGGGTAGCTCTAACGGTGCTTTTTGTGGCAGGAGTCCTGATCCCTGGATAGTCCGACTGAGTGCAAAGCCCCGATCCACTTTCATCTAGTGCGGAATCCGGTACGCACATTTAATATGATTTAATAATTTATATTTATATTTAATAATTACTTTAATATCATTTATATGTATATTTAATATTTTTATATATCTATATATGTATAATTTAGATTTCGGGTTGCTCGGATTGTTTGACGCCTTTGCCCAAGTCCGTCCAAATTTAATTTGGGCTTTTGAATTTTTACCTAAGCCTA
This sequence comes from Camellia granthamiana, assembly GCA_036172215.1. Lineage (NCBI taxonomy): Eukaryota > Viridiplantae > Streptophyta > Magnoliopsida > Ericales > Theaceae > Camellia > Camellia granthamiana. The sequence goes on along the minus strand of CM069903.1, from coordinate 7,543,393 downwards.
TACCAAATTTGAAAATATGTTATCTAAGCCTTAAAAAAATTCAGATTAAATTTAAATTGCTCGAGTTGAACCCCCCCAAAATACATCCCTACATAGGATTTTGTCGACCTAACAGGTGACTGTCAAACCTAAGATCATGTGCACAAGCAACCCAGTCTGACCATGCATCGTTGTACATCCTGGAAGCTTCGTCACTTTTTTATTTTATTAGTATTATTTCTTTTTAAGGTTTAATTTCACACTAGTCTTCCTAAGTTATTGTTATTTTTATTTAATTTTTAAATTATCAATTTAATTCAGTTCATATTGTTCAATTAGAGACAATCCATCCAAATCAATAATGACAAAAATCTAATTTAATGGATAAAAATATAAATCATACAACTAAACAATACTCATACTATATTAGACAATTTATAACCTACAACCAAACCCCCATTAAAATAGTAAATTAAAAAAATAAGCGTTCAATTGAATCGTTTAAATTATTCAAAGTTTGAAATGACATTTTTGTTAATCAAATAGGATCGTACTACTGTCTCTAATAGGACTGCAGTAGTTAAAATTAGAAACTTAAGACAGCAAATAAATAAAATTAATAATTTGAAAATAGAATATAGAAAACAATGATAATTTCGGAGATAAAAAATATTAATCCTTTTTTCTTGAAATTCATGTGTCGTTATTCTATTTATTTTTTATTATACAATGATAAATAATGCAAAAATTTGTGGGAGCCATTTATACTTTTCCACTTGGATTAACTCTCCTTTAAAATTTATCCCACAAAAAATACATAATTTCACAAGAATCTCGAAATACTTTTCTATAAAAAAAAAATTTGTGACAAATGAATAATTATAATTTAATTTTTCCTTTAACAGAAACGCACATGAAATGTTGAATAAATAGAGGAGGCATACAAGTTCATGCTTTGGTTACACTTGCTACTATTTGTGGGATGGGCTTAATCTCCTGTTAGGGGCTTTTACATAGTCCTGTGATTTGTTTAATCAAACAAAATACCGATTAATGACTAAACCTCAAAAACCCTAACAAGAGATAGTAATAATAAACACTTCACAAATCTACTTAAAAGAGCATCTTCTTTGGATAAGTTAGTGCATCATCATTACGGTCAAGTGTTAGCTCAGTAAACACAATTTTCTCTTCTTTTTTGTGCTCTATTAGAGCTGTTAGTGAGTTGGCTTGTAGATTAGAAAAAAAAAGGTCAATTACAAATTTTTACTCTTGTAGTTTAATTTAAATTTTATTTTGATTCTTGTTACATTAGTTTAAATAATTTAGTCCCTATATTTTAAGTTCATTTTTTACACCTGAAAATACTGACATGTGTTATAAAATTATTAACTTCAATCTCTAAGTTTTTTTTTCCCCCCCTAGTTATAAGATAGCGATTAGTATGTTAGTAATTAGATTACAACATAAGCAAATGTTGTAATGCTCACTCAGGAAATGTTGTAACGCTCACCAAAGAAGTGTTCAACACGTCAGGAAATGTTGTAATGCTCACTCAATATTGGGCACCACCAATCCGAATATTGCATGCACTAAGGGTGCGAAATACATGCACTTGATGCCTCTTGGCATCCATTAAGCTCACCAAAAGAATATTGCATTCACAATTTTAACATCTTCCAAGAGAGCCAAGCCACCTCAAAGATGGATCAACTTTAGTAAAATTATGAATCGGTAATAAAAAGGGATATGAATTTATTTAATTCAACTAAGGAAGGTTGAAGGATCATGTAGACATATAAATGTATTGTATGACCATGTGCCATTAATTTTGAAAGGATGAACATTAATCTGACAGAAATGGAGAGAAGTTTATGTTGAAAATAGGCAAAAAATCACACCTTATAGCAATTAATAATATCCTTCAAAATCTTATTTAGAGCATGGCCCATGTGTAAATCACCATTGGCATATGGAGGACCATCATGAAGAATGAAACTTCCCTATCAAAGTGATTCAACATCAGCAAAAAATTTATTTAACTATAGTATAACAAACCCCAAGCCAATATATATATTTAAAAACTCTCACCTCATTATTCCTATCAGAAACTCTCTTAAACATCTGATTTTCATCCCATAATTTCTGAATTTCAGGCTCCCTTGTGGCAGAGTTTGCCCTCATGCCAAATGTCGTCTTAGGCAGATCAGTTTTATACTTGTAGTTCCCTTATTCTTGCTTTGCCATTGAGGCCTTATTTGGCAAAGGCTATTTTTTTGCTTTTTGGGCTAAAATTCACAAAAAGACCAAATAAGCTAAAATAGCTAATAAGACAAAATCTCACATCAAACCCATAATCATTTCACTTTTTCTCTCACAAACATCACATCCAACTACAAAAAAAAAAAAAAAAAAAAAATCAATTTTCTTCCCAAACACAAATTTTAGCTTGCTAAAATAGCAATTTCCCAAACACCTACTGCATAATCTCAAGCACGTCAATTGACTACAACAAGAAACAATCCTCAGACAAGAGAGGAGGAATAACAACAAAACACACATACACACACACACAAAACACTGAGAAACTGGATACATAATGAGTAGCCTATCTTTCAATAATGAGCTCATAGTTAACTGTTAAAATTAATGACTTCATATACCTTCAGACACCTAGAAGTAACCCTTGAAATTTTGTTTCTGTTACTTTAAACCTATACCCAAGCTGAATATAGAGTAATGTAGACAACTTGGTTATTTTGTCGTGCAATTGGCATGCCAGTGATTTTATATATTGTAACTAATTCGAACCAACACATATACATATCATACAAACATAAACACACGCCTAATCCATAATTCCATACCTGGCTATGCAAATTATTACCTAATCTGAGTCATTCACATGCATTCAATACAAATTAATGCCAAATTACCAACATAAACAAAAATCACCATGAGGATTTTGAAAAAGCACTTGATTGAAGTTTCCAGTGAACTGGTGAAAGTTTTGAATGTCTATTTGTATGTATATATATAGCATACTCTATGGAAAGACGTTTGCAAAGCCATTTGAGCTCTGCTGGGATTCGAGTTTGAGACTGCAAAGTTTTTAAGAAATAAAGTGGCTTCCAAGATCCATTCATTGGTAGAGCTTCGACATCGAATGGGGAAGAAGAAGATGACGATTTATATGAACTAAAAAGCTCAGGCTCTGTTTCTACATACTATGTGTAATGCTTTGAATTTACGAGGAGGTCCCTATGTTCTAATTTATTTATGGCTAAAACCTAAGCCTTTATTCTTTTATTACAATTATGTCCCTCAAGTAAATTACCTTTTAGGATAAAACCCTAAATCTAATCCGTCAATACACACCACCAGCCGCCATCAACACCAACAGCCGATGAACTACCTCCATCCTCCTCAGCCTTGTCGCTCATTTGCCCCCCGCCTTCTAGTGCCATCGTTGCTTCCACCATTTCACATCTACCACCACCATTGCAGTGACCGTCCCCGACAACATACCACCCCGCAACGACCACCATCACATCTCTCATCACCTGGAGTCCACCACCTTCGCAACTCACCTTCGATCGGTGACCCATTACTTGCAATCCACAGAGAGAGAGAGAGAGAGAGAGAGAGAGAGAGAGATCTATGAGTGCAACAAGGTCACGATAGGTGGGGGTTGCAGAGGTTGTACGTCATGACAATGGGGGCTGCGATTGTCACAACCCAAACCCGCCTCTATAGGTTTAGCGTCGTAACCGGCTAGTAATCCTGAGATTACCGAAGGCCTATGAGACATATCAACATAATATTGTGGGCTAGCAGAAGCAAATAACAAATATACCATGTCCATTGAGTTGTGCAGACTTATATGAGACAGAAAAATTTTAAACTTTATATATACATATGTACACATCATTCTTACGTCATCATATATATACAAATTAGACAAAAAATGACTTAGCCCTATATATAGAATAAATAAAACTTCAACTTTAATCACATAGTTATGACCACGTGACATATCCGGAACCTCCACAGGAGGCACATAGATCGGCTGACAAGACAGAGTCCAGACAAAAGCTCTAGGCCCAGTCATGCACCTGATCACCTACATACATAAATAATACAGTGAGCTAGAGCCTAGTGAATAATAACAGAGTAAAGGGTTTTAATGAATGATGTCTATCACGGAGTCAAAAATTAGTGTTTATATCAGAAACAAATTCTTATCCGAAACAGAGTCTTATGCATATTCAGAGTTTATATCAAAAATAGATTCTTATTCGAAACAGAGTCTTATGCATATTCAGATTTCAAATAAAAATCAGATTTATATACATATTCATCTTCGTATTCATATTCTTGTTCAAATCATATTCAAAAATCAAAGGTCATGCTTAATCATACGTGATACATCCATTAGCGCTAACAAAACAGATGGTGCTTATGAGTAACCAGTTCCATAAAAGAACCTCTAGATTTGGGTAACAGATAGTAGATATGTTGAGCTCCATGATGGAGCCTCCAGTATGGGTAACAGATAACAGATATACTAAGTTCCATGATGGAACCTCCGATACCGGGTAACAGCTAACAGATATCACATAATGCTAATGATGCCACGAATACATTGTTAGAAATTGGACAATCATTCATTGTACAGAACATAAACAGATCTTATTTCATCATACATAAAATAAATAAAGTTAAACATAGCTTTACTAAGTTATTACTCACAGATAGCTGCAAATTAGACAGATCAGATAGATCAGGCAGACAATAGCGTGTGACCTACACAAACACATAACATATACACATTGAAAACACAATATTACTTCCTTGATCAAACTTGACTTTTCTTGTCTTTTTTTGTCTAAGTAGTCCGAAGTTCTACTACGCTTATTCTTTCTTATTCAAATGAACCGGGTTCTTATTTCACATATTCTTTCATTACTAAGTCCTTCTTTTACAAATAGACCGATCTTTTACTTGGCTTCTTAAACAATTACTACTAGATCAATGATTCATTCCTTAACTAACTAATTTATGTTGATTGGTAGCTTACTAATCTTTATTGAGTCATAAATCGCGTCTTGAATCCTTGGGAAGAAATGAGAATGAAAATATGAACTAAATGCAATTTTTCAAAATATACTGAAAATAGTTGTTCGCTCGAGTGAACCTTTAGTCACTCGAGCGATCTGTAAAAGACTGCAAAAGTACTAGAAGCCTTCAATGTGCGCTTAAGCGGTAATTAGTCAGCTCAAGCAGTTTGTAAAATTTCTAGAATTCTGAATTTCTCAACAATGGTTTCCAAATGAATTTTTCAATGTTTAAACCCGCATATCTTGATCAAAACCTTGAAAACACTTTACAAAACATAAACACTTATTTATTTATAAATCATTTGCTCAAAATCTCATCAAGTTGTCAAGACTTAAATCAAACTCCATGCATTCAAATATTTTCAAACTTCTTTTCCTTTTAAAGAATAATCATGAAATTAAGCATGAGACTCATGAATTTCTGAAATGAATTTCTGAAATAAAATTCAATACAAAAATCTTCATATAACAACTCTTTAAAATCCACACTCAACATCATGAAACATAAATATTAATTAATTTATTTAAATCAAAATCTTGCTTAATGTCATAAACTCATGGTTTCTAAAATTATTTTTCAAAATTAAATGTACAATAAAATTGTTTGTAATTTATGAAGCTTAATTTAACTATAACTTTTAAAATCAAACTCAAAATAATTAATTTCTAAATTAACTTTCACAAACTTGAAATTAGCTCTAATTCTTCATTTTCTTGCCAATTTCCTTTTGTGTACATAAAATTGACTTCAAACTCTTTTCTATCTTCCTTCAAAACATGAAATTAAAATCATAAACTTCTTAGAAAATCATTTGTGTGTATGAAATTAAGATTGAAACTAACTAATTTTATATTTTCAAATCATAATTTACTTCTTGAATTACACAAATTTAGATTTTTATTAATTTTCTTCGTATCAAATCTAATTTAAACTCACAAACCTTTAAAACATGAATGAAGGTCTTAAAATCTTGAAAATCCACAATGCATGTAAGGTTAGACTTCAAATTATGAAGGATGACAAGAAAATCTAACCCAATAACAAATTACATTACCAGTTTCTTAATTATTAATCTTGACCCAAATTTTCCTTCATTACTTAATTTCCTTCTAATCTCATGAAATTAAACACAATTACTACTTGATTTTAGTTGCTAGATGCTTAATCTACAAGAATTTATGCTCAAACTTTCTTACCAGAAGTCTTCAATTTGTTGAGTCTCTTAACAAAGCTTGAGATTCCCCCATTTGTCTTTAATTTTTGATCTCCCTTTTCTAGAGTTCTGCTTCCAGCACAACCTTCTCTCTCTCTCTCTCTCTCTCTCTCTCTCTCTCTCTCTCTCTCTCTCTCGCGGTTTACTCCAGCCGAATGAGGTAATGAATGGGCTCCAAGATGTTAATACATATCATACCCCTCTATTGATTTGGAAAGTCTATCCCCAAATGATATACACTCTGATCAGCATAATGCACAAATATACGCACACACATTAACTTCATGACACCACAACACACTCACACGTGCACAACTCCTATGAGCTCCAACACAACACTCACATGCGCACACACACAAGATTGCTCAATACACCCACACCCACATACACTCTCAATTCTAGATTTTTCCATAATTTAATTTATGGTCTTAATAAATCTTAATTAGCACATAATTAAATTAGTCATAGCTAATCATGAATCCTACATAATTTAATTTGTCTAATTCGACTTCCATTAGAACCCAATTAATTATATTTAATTTTTCTCAATCTGATTCAGATTTTTAATCAAACTCCCAAAAGACTCCAAATATCAAATTAAACTTATTACCTTCATCAATTTTGGTTTCTCACATCATTAAGGCCTTCAATTTTAGATCAAACTCAAAATCTCCACCAATAAATTACATATTCAATTGAACACCTCATAAATAAATTTAATTCATAATAATCTTCATTCCCAATTCTCATAACTTAATAAACTCTAATTTGGACCCAATTAATCAAATATCAATTTCACAAATCTGAATCAAATATTTAATTAAACTCCCATATAGTCCAATACTCGAAATTAAAATAGTTCAATTCACCAATTATACTCTCTTGAGCCATTTAGGCTGTAGACCCGACTTTCTTCGCGTGCCCCCCCCCCCTTTCGGAGAGGTCGCGAATTTGGTCTTACTACAGTTCGGACTCCTGTCACGGTTCTGAATCTAATCTCACAAAGTGCAATGTGAGACTGATAAACACCAAAGAGTCAAAATCTGGCAATTGGTTTTGAAAAATCAATTTTGAATGAAAAAGCACCAAACATGGACTGCTTTGCCAGATTACAGAGTTGCCACCTAAATATTTTATTTTGAGAAATTTAGGAAACCCTGACTCGTGCCAAAGGCCACGTGTCCGTTATCACCAAAGTTACCTCGGCTCGGGAACTTGAGTACGAGAGGGGAAGGTCATACAATGAGCATCCTCACTCGCCCGATCAAAGGATCGGCCTCTACTAACATGATATATTGTTTTAAAAACACATGTGTTCTTATTCCGGTTATTAATCTAGCTTTACTATGTGATACGCACAGCATACAAGTATAGACTCAATCACAAGAATTGGAACAAAACGACTCATGTTTGCTTTCAAAAAATGGTTTGAAAGTGCTATTCGCAAGTAGGCTAAAGCGCGGATTTGCCACCCTCAAGTGGGCTTAGAAAACATGATTTTGCCACTTCGCAAAGTGGGCTTAAAACTCGCATTTGATGAATTGTCCCAATTCAGGCAATCAAGCGTCCACCCACAGACATTCATGCAGTTAAGAAAATAAGCACATAGCCTCATGGCAAGCACGCTATCATGGAAATCACTCACACTCATGCAAGGATGCTAAAGCGTAAAACTTACAGTGTACTCCGAGCCAAAACAAAAGCTAGTTAGAAATCAATGCATGATCCTAGCTATGTAAAAATGTCTAATGCAACACGTGCAAAATGCAACTAAATAGGCTCGCCTATCTAAGATGGCATATGAATGCAACTTGATAACATGCTTTGAAACACGTATTCAAGTAAGTGTATTGAAATACGATGCAGTTTGAATGATGCGCCGAGCCCGGTGCATGCAAGACAAATGAATGATGCATGCATGCAAAGCATAAGGTATGCTAATTGAAAAATGCCCTAAGCAGTTAAGTAAAAGGGCGAAAGAAGTGGGGTTGGAAGACATGCACACATACACGCATACTTATTACAACATAGTGCCCTCTCGGTGGAGGGTCTGAATAACTAGCTAAGCTAAGCTACTTACTACAAATCAACTAATTAACTATTCTAGCTAATTAATTATTACAAAAATGAATTGAATAACTAGCTACACTAAGCTAATTAATTACAAACCGAATTAATTAATTAAACACTTAACTAATTAATTACAAAACAATTAAGCTCCTGAACCAAGCAGCTAAACAATTTAGATGAACGGCCTCGGGATGCGAGGGGGATATGCATGCTCGGTTGGCTTCGCCCCGAAAATCCACTACCTTACCTCTAAACGCCTCTGTTTGCATATCTTTGAACCTCTGAAAATTGTGCAAACCCCCAGATTGCTTTTGTTTGATTCCAGGAACATGCTGATGAATTGATCGGCTAGAAGTGATGGCCATTGGCCAGTATTGTGGCCGGTCGGCTAGGGCATGTGGTCGGTCAGGCACTGATTCCTGAAATTTCTCCTTTTGCTGCAACAGAGCATAAACAGAGGCATGGCAGTGTATTTGCAAGGAAATGTATGTGCAACTACCCTCCATATCATATCTCAAGCTCAAAGGAGTGTAGTACTCTGCTCTCAAGCTACCAACCACACATCTCAATGCATGATGCTTAAAGAGTCAAGCTTGCACAATGTTAGTGAATGCACACATAGGACACTAAGTGTCGTCACCCTATCATGCATGGTCAAGGGTGACAACGACCAAGAAACGCAACACAATTCATCACTTTGAGTATGAAACGTGCCATATTTCTAGTGTTTGGATTAACGTCCGATCCAAACACATGCAATGCAACACACATATGTTATCTTGGCATGTTTTACTTTGCTCGATTCTTATTTACACATTTACATTACCAAACCATTTCTCAATTGATTTAGTCCAATGTGCAAGTCTTCAAAGGAGAGGAGGTCAACCAAAAGAATAACTTAGGACATGAGAGGGATTATGCCCTTTGACTAGGAGGAACCCTCAAAAGAGGATTAAAGCCATTTGGGCACAAACCCTACTTCATGCTTAAACACAAGCTTAAGGCCAAACAACCCTCAAATCAAATTGAAAAATGAAGAAATGGGGGAGGTTGCAGCTGCTTTAGTGCTGAGATGGCATGCTAAAGACCTTAAAGCATGCAAGCAATACAAGCATAACATGTTGAGGGCCAAAAACATCAAAGCTAGTAAAGAGCATCACACAAGAGGCATGCAACACATAGCCTAAACAAACAAACCATCTCTGGACATAGCTCAATCATGCCAAAGTAATGGCCTAAACATACTGAAATGGTAGCCCAAAAGCTTAGACAAACATGCATACAAATTGGCTTTCGAGCAAGGCACAAGGCACAATTCCCAAAAGCATTGAAAGAGTAGAACAAGCGAGAGTGTGACTACACTATATACACTGAAATCATGTGGGAAATGAGGCTAAGGCATACAAATAACTCGAGCAAAGCATGCTAGCGACTTTGAAGCTCAAAGCTAGTCAAGGGCCTTCACATTATAGGTATACAAAGCAATCCTCATATGACCTAAACCACTTAAAACAGAATTAAAGCATGCTAAAATATGGATAAAAGCATGCTGGAGTATAGCCAAGATAAGCTAGAATGATGGGTTAAAGCATCAAGCATACAAGGCTAGTGAGCAAGGTTACACTACAAGTGTAAGAAGCATGCAAGAGGTGACTCAACCAAGCCAAAAAAGAGTTACAACATGCTGAAATAAGACCAAAAATTGGCTGAGATTAATCCAACACATGCTAGAATAACAAGCTAACTCATTAGGCATGCAAGGCTAGTGAGCAAGATTACACTACAAGTGTAAAGAGCAAGAAACCAATGATCAAACAAGCCAAAAATAGAGTTATGACAGGTCTAAAAAGTCACAAAAACATGCTTGAACAAAGCCACAAAGAAGTAGAAACACATGCTCATTTAGCAGGCCATCAACACATGCAAGCAAGACAAGAGGAGAGGGGACCACCCCCTCCTATTTGGGACCTCAAAGCCACCTTTCCACCACTAAAATTTCTCTGGAATTCAGTGGTTAAAAGGCCAGAAAGAGATAGTTTGAATAGCCTTAAAAGGTGGTACAAAGGCTTAGCAAATAAGCAACCAAAGAGGGTAGACCACCCCTAAACCCAACAAGGACTCAAACCAACATTTTTAACACTTAAAAATAGAGCTTTTTGTAGTTAACAACCAAGCCTAAAACAACATGCAAAGGTGGCTAAGATGGTATACAAAAATAAGCTTAAAAAATAGAATATGCTCACCCTTGAAGCACAGCAGCAAGAGGACAACTTCTGGGCCAAAAACCAGCTTTAGGAGGCTCAAACAAGTCTTAAGGAATCTTAGCTCCAAGGTCAAGATGTTTGGCTAGATGTTCTAGTGCAAATATGTGAAGAAAATACACTTTCAAGCACAATATATACATATATATATATATATAGAGAGAGAGAGAGAGAATTCTAGAGAGAGTAAGATTTTTTCTTCTCAAAATTCTGAACCCCTCTAAAGGGGGAAGGACCTCCCCTTATATAGAAAAAGCAAGCCAAAGCATCATTGACAAGCTAAAAGCTTGTTTCCATCCCTCCATACACGTGTATGGAGGATGGCTTCAGTGTTCAACAGCTGGCACACAAAATATCTACAAAAGCAGAAAAAAAGTCCTCGGCCAAAACTTGTGGCCGACCGGCCATTAACGAGGCCGACCGGCCATCAGCAAGGCCGACCGGCCACCACTGATGGCCCATGGAAGCAAGGCCTAGCCGATGGGTTGTAGGGGTGGCCTGTTTCTCCCAGAAGCAATGATACAAGTTCTTGGTGCACAACCAAGCACAAAACAGACAAGTCGAGAGGTCCGAAGGCAAGGCACTCCGCCAAGAACTTCAGGTGCTCTAAATGAACACGAGCATGGATGATCATCGAGTGTTCAAACAATGATGTCTAAGTCTTGAGGACGGTCAAAAATGGGGTGTCTACACTTGCCTCTCTTTGACAGAACTCGAAAGTCATGAAATGACGGGAGTGAATGTCAAAGCCCAGAGATAACCCATTTTTGACAAGGCTGAAGACTTAGACAAACATACAAGATAACAAAACAGATGCGCCCATAGGCAGGGGCAAAATGCAAGTGACGTGAACAATGTAAAAGCATAACTTATGATTATGCAAAGAGGACTGTAATGAAACACTTATGCAAAATAAATGCAACATTTTAAACAAACTGACAAGTCACAGCAATCTCATACATTTCAACAGAAAGGATGTAAAAAAATTATGTAATCTTCACTGCGCCTCACGCGGAAGGGCAAAGCGACTGTCGAGAATACCCAGAGTCTCAAACAAGATACCTCTCAGCATATCACACGTGAGAGGGGAAAGGGAACACCTCTTAGCGTATCACACACGAGAAAGGGAAGGTAAATACCTCTCAGCATATCACACGTGAGAGAGGGAAGGAGAAACACCTCTCAGCATATCACACGCGAGAAGGGGAAGGTAAACACCTCTCATCATATCACACTCGAGAGAGGGAAGGAGAAACACCTCTCAGTGTATCGCACGCGAGAGAGGGAATGAGAAACACCTCTCAACGTCTCACACGCGAGAGAGGGAAGGAGAAACACCTCTCAGCGTATCACACGCGAGAGAGGGAAGGGCAAGCAAAGCAAACACTGAAAAAAAGGTATAAACATCGGAGTTCGTCCCAATGCTTCTAACAAGGTGTTAGTGTAAACACTGGGCGTACCTGGGTGTTTCTAACCAACGAAATGAAGGAGAGAAATGGTTTTACCCGAAATTCCTCTGAATGAACCATACATACAATATCATGCCTGCATAAGAAAGAAACCTTACAGGTATAATGCAATACAATGCATGTCTCACATGAGACGAATGATCGCAACGTGATGCCAAGGCATGCTCAATGCTCAATATGCAAGAAATGAAGCCGAAGCATGTTCTATGCAAGATAATCAACGATGCATGTTCCATGCAAAATAATCAACGATGCATATTCAATACAAGATAATCAACGATGCATGTTCCATGGAAAATAATCAATGATGCATATTCAATGCAAGATAATCAACGATGCAAGATCCATACAACGGCATAGAGTTGCACATGTTCAATGCAGGCAAGGTAAAGGCATGTTCCCTGCAATGTTGAGATACAATTTCAAAACAAGACGAGGCATGCTCAATGCAAAGGGCATATAACAAATGTAAACCTTGCCAACATGGCAAAAACATCACAATGCAACGTATTCAAAAGCAATTTTCGAACCTTGTAACATACAAAAGGATACATTTTGTGCATATTGAGCGCCACACACTGAGAACATAATTCGGGCTACCACGGAGGCCATCTAAGCTTCGAAAAGTGTACTTTCTTGTGCTTTCTTGAGAGATGGGGGCATGTAAGAACATAAACAACAACCAAGGAGAGTACTGGAGGCCCACCGGCCACTCTGGGAAGCCATCGGCCTTGAGACCGGTCCATCGGCCAACAAAGTAGCCGGTCGGCCAGAAGTAGCAGATTCTAGGCAGTTCAGTCTTTCCACACGGATGGCTTTAAAAACACAACCTCAAATCACGAATCCTCACACCTTTAAGTCCGAAAAACATCCCCCTTCCTTCCTAGACCTTTTTTCTCCTTAGATCCGGGTTTTACATGCGTTTTCCAACACCTCCCACGAAGTTGATTCGTTAAGATTTTTTGATTTCCTTCACTTTGAACTGAACAAAAGTTGTTTTTGGAGCCTTTTCCTCCATTTTCACCATTTGAGGCATGTCTTCCGCAAGTTTGCCTTGAGTTTGGTGCCCTTTTCTCGGGTTTTGACTTTTTGACTTTTTTCTCTTCCCGAGAGTTGACTTTTGTTGACTTTTGGCATCTTTCGCCCATTTTGCTCATTTTTCAACTTCTTTTCAGATGGCAGACAACGTTCCACATGGCGGAGCTCCTCTAAGGATGGAGATGGATCCCGAGTTTGAGTCTTTACCGTTAGGCATTCGGCCTTTTCACCCAGCGACATATGAGTCAGAGGTACATGTGTTACCCCCCAACGGCATTCATCAGTTTAGGAGGTTTGCACGAGGTGCACCAGAGGATCTCCTGCTACGCAAGCTAGAGTCACACTTATCCCATGGCACCTCTGAGCTATATTCTTCCTCTTTGCTTTCTGTAATGTAGATCAAATGTCTTGGATAGCCCACACTGCTCTGCATTTGATTATCCCAAACACACTTGCACACCACATGCCTTGCTCATTCTGAGCACATTCATACATGGTACTTTTGCCAATCTTGAACACATGCATACACTACATTTCTATCAATTCTGAACACATGCATATACTGTATTTTTGACACTGCTTTGCATCTGTTTAACTTGGACACAGGGAAATTCTCATGCCTTCCGGGGCTACGGAAACATCATCGCACGAGACTGGTACATTGTAGACACCCCATTTTTGACCGACCTTAAGACTCAGACGTCATCGTTTGTGCACGCGATGATTGCACATGTTTGTGCTTGTTTCGAGCGCCCGAAGGTCTCAGCTGAGTGCCTTATCTTTGAGACTCTTAACGCTTTGTGTTTTGGCCTTCGTTTTTGTGCCAACCCTTGTTGCCTCTTGCCTTGGGGAGAGGAGAGCCTTGCCAGTCACTTTTCTGACTTGTAGGCCACTTTAAGTGGTCGGCCGGCTAAGGGAAGTGACTGGCCGGCCACTTAACTGGTCGGCAGCCACTTTTTCTCCTTTTTAGATATTTGTAAATCTTTTAAGCCAGCTGTGGCTCACTGAACTCATCCTCCATATTGAGCATGCCTTTTGGCTTGCTTGGCCTATATAAGGGGAGCCTCCTCCCCCTTGAGAGGGGTGCAGATTTTTCAGAGCTAAAACATCCCTTCTCTCTAGAACTCTCTCTCTATATATATATATTGTGCTATTGTGCTTAGAAGTGTTATTTCTTCACACTTTTGCACACAAACACCTAGTCAAACACCATAACTTTGGAGCTGAGGTACCTTGGAGTTTATTTTGAGGTCTTAGCATTGGTTTTGGTCCAAAATTGTTGCTGAAGTTGCTGCCTTCTTGCTGTGCTACAAGGGTAAGCTTCTTCTCCTCTTAAGCTTGTTTGTTATATACTAGTTTAAGCCACCTTTGCATGCTTATTTTGGCCTAGTTTTCAACTACAAGAAACTCTATTTTTAAGTGTTAAAGATGGTTGTTTAAGGCTTTGTGGGAGTTGGGAGTGTTTCACCCCCTTGTGTGCCTTATTTGCTAAGCTTTTGAGCCATCCTTTGAAGCTTTTGTTTTAGCCTTTGCATGGCCTTTCTACCACTGAAACTCAGAGGAATTCTAGTGGTGGAAACTTGATTTTGTGGCCCAAAATAGGAGGGGGTGGTCCCCCCTCTCCTTTTGTCTTGCTTGTATGCCTTGTTGGCCTCATACTTGAGCATGCTCTTTTACTCTTTTTTGACCGAGCTCAACCATGTTTTTGTCACTTGTTGGACCTGCCATAGCTCTATTTTTGGTTGGTTTGGCCATTGGCCGATTGCCTCTTACACTTGTAGTGTAATTCTTGCAAATTAGCCTTGTAGGCTTAATGCTTTGGTCCATTATTCTAGCATGTATTGGCTCCACTCCAGTATGTTTTTGGTCATTATTTAACATACCTTAACTCTGATGTTGGTTGGTGGAGCCACCTTTGGCTTGGTTTTTGTACTCATAGTACAATCCTATTTGTAGGCGTAACATGCATCATGCTTTATGCCTCTAATCCTAGCTTGTGTTAGCTCTATCTCAGTATGTATTTGCTACTATTTTAGCATGCCTTAGCTCTTTTTTGAGTGGTCTTGGCCATGTGAGACTTGTTGTGCATGGTTGTAGTTTAATTGGCCTTGACTAGCTTTGAGTTTCAAAGCCTCTTGCATGCTTTACTTGTGGTGATTGCATGCCTTAGCCTCATTTCTCACATGATTTTAGTGTGTATAGCATAGTCACACCCTCACATATTCCACTCTTTCATAGCTTTTGTGAGTTGTGCCTTATGCCTCATTTATGAGCCAATACGTATGCATGCTTGTCTAGGCTTTTGGGCTACCATTTCTGCATGTTTTGGTCTTTGTTTTGGCCTAATTGAGCTCTGTATATGGCTGGTTTGTTCATTTGTGCCATGTATTGCATGCCTCTTGTGTAGTGCCATTCACTAGCCTTGTGCCTTAAGCCTTCGAGCATGCCTTATTTGTGATGTTTATGTGATATGGCATCATTAAACACATAATTTCAGAGCATATAGCCTTGTTAAACTCTCATGTTTATCACTCTTTAATTGTGTTTAAGAGTTGTGCCCTTATGCCTTGTTGATGAGTCAATGCATGAGCATCATTATCTTGCCTTTCATGCTATCATTTCAAATCATTTTGGCCACTATCTTGGCATGCATGAGGTCTGTTTAGGGCTAGTTTAGTCCATTCAGCATTGTATTGTATAGCCCTAGTGTTGCGTGCTTTGCTAGCTTTAATGCTTAAGTCTTCTAGCATGCTATACCTGTGTTGTTCGCATGATATGTCATCATTTGGCATATGATTTCAATGCTTGTACCTCTATCATGCTCTCATATGTGTCGCTGTTTCAATGCGTTTGAAAATTAAGCTTTGTGCCTTGCTTGCGAACAAACCAATGAGCATGCGTTCTTTGCTTTCTGTGCCTAAGTCTTATTGTGTATTGGCCACTGTTTTGGAGTGTCATAGGTCTGTCCATATGCGATTCGACCATTTGAGATTGATAGTGCATGCTTCTAGTATAATGGACTTCATTAGCTTTGATGCCTTAGCTTTTAAACATGCCATGCATGCATTGTTTACATGATAAAGTCTTGTGCATGCCACTTTAGCATTGATAGATAGGCATGTTGTATGCTTTGCATCGTGTTTGGATCGGATGTTAATCCAAACACAAGGAATGTGGCACGTTTCATACTCAGAGTGATGAAACGTGTTGCGTTTCTTGGTCGCCAACCCTCTTGATCATGCATGATAAAGGTGGAGGCTCTTATGTGTTGTTTGTGCATTCACTAATATTGTGCGAGCTTGGCTCTTTGGCCATCATGCATTGAGATACGTGATTGGTGGTTTGAGAGTTGAATACTACGCTCCTTTGAGCTTGAGAAATGATAAGGAGAGTAGTTGCATACACATTTCCTCGTAAATGCATTGTTGTGCCTTTGTTGATCTCTGTTGCAGCAAAGTTGAGATTCTGGAAAAATAAGTGGCCGGCCAGCCACTTGCACTAGCCTGCCGACTAGTTGAAGTGGTTGGCCGACCAGTTCAAGTAGCCTGCCGACCAGTTGAAGTGGCCGGCCGGCCACTTGCAGCAAACTTTTCCAAAATGCCCCTGTTTTGGGGCAGATGCAACATGAAAATGTGTTCAATGCTCCGAGGTCATCGCGAGTGCAAACAAAGACAACTCATGGCAAGGCAATTCATTTCTGGGCGAAGCAAACCGAGCATGCATATCTCTCTCCCCTCGAGGCCATTTTAACTACTTTTATTTAGCTAGTTAGTTTGTCGGTTTTGTAATTAATTAATTAATGTATTTAGCTAATTTAATTCATTATTGTAATATTCTAATTAGCTTAGCATAGCTAGTTTCAATTTGGTTTGTAATTAATTAGCTTAACATAATTAATTAATTGGTCTGCAATAAGTAGCTTAGCTTAGCTCTTATTTATTCGGACCCTCCTTCGAGAGGACAAATGTTGTAATAAGTGTACGTGTGTGTGTGTGTGAATGTCTTCCAACCCCACGTCTTTCTCCCTTTTACTTATCAGCTTTTGATGGTTAGTTTAGGGCATATTTCAATTAGCATACCTTATGTTTTGCATGTTTGCATCATTCATTGGTCTTGCATGCACCGGGCTCGGCGCATCATTCAAACCGCATTGTATTTCAATACACATCTTTGAATACATGTATCAAATATTGCATTCATGTGCCATCTTAGATAGTCGAGCCCATTTAGTTGTATTTTGCATGTGTTGCATTAGCCACTTAACATAGTTAGGATCATGCATTGATTTCTAACTAGTTGTTGTTTTGGCTCGGAGTACACTGTAAGTGTTTATATTTTAGCATCCTTGCATGTGTGTAAGTGACTGCCATGATAGCATGCTTGCCATGAGGCTATGTGCTTAAGTGATTAACTACATGAATGCCTGTCGATGAAGGCTTCATTACTTGAATTGGAACAATTCATCAAAATGTGCGTTTTAAGCCCACTTGAGAGTGGCAAATCATGTTTTAAGCCCACTTGAGGGTGGCAAATCCACGTTTTAGCCTACTTGTGAGTAGCATCTTCAAACCATTTTTGAAAAACAAACATGAGATGTTTTGTTCCAAATTGAGTGATTTAGTCTATACTTGTATGCTGTGCGCATCACATAGTAAGTTAGCTAATAATTTGAACAAGAACACATGTGTTTTAAAAAACAACGTATCAAGTTTAGTAGAGGCCGATCCTTTGATCGGGCGAGCGGGGGTGCTCATTTCAGGACCTTCCCCTCTCGTACCCAAGTTCCCGAGCCGAGGCAACTTTGGTGATGACGGACACGTGGCCTTAGGCACGAGTCAGGGTTTCCTAAATTTCCCCAAAACAAAATATTTAGGTGGCGACTCTGTAATCTGGCAAAGCAGTCCATGTTTGGCGCTTTTTGATTAAAATCGACTTTCCAAAACGATTTACCAGATTTGGACTCTTTGGTGATTTATCAGTCTTACATTGCACTTTGTGAGATTAGATTCAGAACCGTGATAGGAGTCCGAACTGTAATAGCTAGAACACAATTCGCGCCCTCTCCGAAAAGGGGGCGCGCGGAGCGAGTTCGGGCGGTCTTTCGTTTCTGGCAACTCTGCTAGGGACTTAGAGAACTTGACTCGAACATCATGATGTGTTGTTTTGTTTACACTTATGTGTTTTCTTTGCAGTACATTTGCATTGGTGCGCCTAGGATGCCGTGTTTGCCATCTGCTATTCCTGAACGGTTTGCCGGAGGCTCGCTTGGAAAAGCGTGCCATAAGGCTAACCGGTTACGGGCTCTGCGACGATGGGAATGCAAACCTTAGTTTTCACCGAGGCACCCTCTTTTGACCATTCGACATAGTGCATATCGGAATCCGTAGAGACCATTCCAAACTAGGATAGATTGCTTACCCAATTGTATGTTATTTGAAACCGCTGCGTGCGTAGTGAAACCCTAGCTCCTGACAAAATAAGACAGGGAAACCCTACCCCAACATAGCGATGTTTTGGCTCTTACTTGCTTGATATGTGCTGTCAGAGTGTGTCTCTACAGGTTGTATGTGTCAATTTGCAAGTCTGGGTATCAGTCTGAGGACATCAATATTTGGGGTATCAGATTTCAGGCAGTGATTTGGGGGCAGCGATCAGTGTTAGGAACGGTGTGTTCAGCTTACAATGTCAACTATGTGTTGTCTTTATTTTAAGCCAAAATGCTGTCCTTTTTCTGGTTGTTTGTTTCCTTATTTTGCTTTATTTATCTTTTTGTAAGGTAGTATAGCATCATTGCTTCCGAGGAGGCAGTTTCCCCCAAAGCACTATGGGTTAGAGGTAGAAGGCTTCATCGATCCGAGGATCTAGTTGACGAACATGCAGTGTTCTTTTCATTACCCCCGGTTACAAGGCAGAGGGCAGTTAGGCAGGGAATATCAGCACATCAATCGTTGGTTCAGCGATCATTGTCTACCCCACCAGTGTGCAGTCGGGCTGAGGTTTCCGTTCCTACCGCAGAGAGAGATAGGTCTGTTCAGTCAGATCAGCACCTTATAGCAAGTATGGAGGACATGATGCGTCAACTCCAAGAGACCATACAAGCCATGCAGCGGGATGTTGCCCGCCAGGCAGAGGTTGTTGCACGTCAGGCAAAGATTGTGCCTCAACAAGCAAAACTGATTGCCAGGCTTTAACAACAACAATAACCACAACAAGCCGAAGCATCTACTTCGCATCCACCCCCACCCCACCCCCACCTAGGGTTCCAACACCCGGGGAAACTGCTTACATCTAGGAGAATACGGACGTTCCAACAGGGCCAGTTCTACCCCTAATCCTACCTCAGTTGTCTAAAGCACCAGCTAATCCAGTGTACACACCGTTTGAATTTGAGGTGGATCCAACAGCACTAAAAGTGAGTAAGCTTGAAAAGCTGTTCAAGCGGGCCTAGGGGGTCAATTCCATTCCAGACATAGAGGATGGTTATACCAACTTGGTAGTGACATTGTCGGACTGGTTCAAGATGCCGCATATAGACCGTTTTGACGGTTCCAGGGATCCCATGGTACATTTGCGGTTGTTCTCGGATATCCTAAGGCCAATGGGTCTCTCCAGATTGTAAAAGCTTTCCCTCTTCGGCCGGACCTTGTCGGGTGTTACGGCTATCTGGTATGCGAAGTTGGAAGATTCCGTCAAGAAAAGTTGGGAGGAGATGGATGAGGCCTTCGTTGCTCAATACTCATACAATACCCAGATCAAGGTCACAGCTCGTGATCTCAAGACAACCAGGCAGGAGCCGAAGGAAGGCTTTTCTGATTTTGTTACTCGATGGAGGGCTAAGGCCTCCATGATGACAACTCGGCCGCGCGAAAAGGATTAGATAAGAATGGTTGTGCGCAACCTCCAATCCAAGCTGATGCAAAAAATGATCGTCTTACCCCTTCCCACCTTTGCAGACTTACACGAGATTGGGGTACAGATTGAGGACGCTATGAAGCAGGGTCTGATCGACCAAGACAGGGAACAGCCCAAGAGGGCATTTATACGCAGTTTGAATGCAGGCACGAGTAGTGCTGCAGTTGCTAGAACTTCTGATGTGGGCATGGTCACCACCACCACTCCAAAAACAGCTACAGCTACACCCTTCACTGGTGCGTTCGGTACCAGCTCACAAACAGCCAAATACCCACCCCGAGGCCAGAGGACTTTTACCCCGTTGTATATGCCTTTGTCCAAAGCCCTTGGGGTTCTAATTAGAACGGGGCATCTGAAGCCTCTAGAACCGCGCCCACTACCAAATAACCTCCTACCAACCCATAACCCGGCCAAATAATGTGCCTTTCACCAACAACACGGTCACGACACCGACCAGTGCTTCAGACTGCGTCATGAGATCCAGGATCTCATTGACAACAAGGTGCTTGCACCTCTAGAAAAGCTGAATGGCACCACCAACCCTCTTCCCCCACATAATCAAAACCCTCCACCTAGGCAGGTAAACTTCATCTAAACAACAGCCATCCCGTATGACCCCAACATATACATCACTCCCTCCCACCTACCCAAGCCTGAAGTGCTTATCCCAGACAGCACGGACTTGTGCATGTTGAGCATCTCCCAAACCCAACCCAAACCGGTGGTGGTGACTGTCGAAGACAGAACTGGGATGACTTTAGAGGCAGATGGGAATGTTGATTCAGAGCCTGAAGGGTCTAGAGCTTTGCATACAACCCGAGTGGTTATATCACATCAACAGACTAGGCTAAGCCGAGGGTAGAGTTACTGATTGGGACAGAGATCAATGTGGTTCGAGAAGATGGACCAAATCAGAGATTGGATGACCTAGTAGAGCTGGAAGGGGATATTGCCAATCTGCAGTTCTTCAACGAGCAGGACTGAAGGGATATGAACATCAACTGGTTCGACTTGGATGGATCAGCAAAGACTACGGGGTGGCTCAGTGACCAGCCAGATGTTGTTGAAGAATCTCAGCCAGAACAGGGACCGTCAGAAATGGGAACATCAGCGGTGGCCGGAATGGCCGAGAATCAAGGAGTATCGTCGGAGAGCACCGGTGCAAAGAATTTTGCTGGGGATTCAGGCAGTTTGAGTACAGTAGACACTGAACAGGAGGCTGCATTAAAGCGACTTGAGCAAGAAAAGATCGAGGATTTTGAGAGGGCTAGGAAGGCCAAAGCCCCTGCGGGGACGAAATGTGCTGTGAGCACAGTAACAGTTACAACGGAGCCGGACAGCTGTCTGTCGGTTGCCGACGGGATGTGGTAGGAAGACGACGACTTACATCTTGCCCACACCGACGAGGACTGGGGGCAGAACCAACCAGATGACACCTGGTATGTTGAGGAGGTTAACCATATAACCAGGAGTGGGCGGTACTTCAAGCCCCCACACTTGGACTAGCCGGAGGCGTCCGGGAAGGACAAAGAAGCAGTGAGGCAGAAAGAAAGACTGCTAGACGAGGAAGCTGTGCTAAAACAGTTAAAGAAAATTCAAGCAGACATCTCCATCTGGGGACTACTTATGGCCTCGAGGGTTCACAGACAGGCCGTCCTTACAGCCATGGATAGGGCCAAGCTTTCAATTGATACAACTCCTGAGCAGTTGGTAGGGCTGGTTTTCCCGGGAGGAGCTTCCCCAACCTTGACCTTCACCGACAAAGAACTACCGCCCGAAGGCTCAGATCATAACAAACCACTCTATATCTCTGTGGAGTGTAGAGAGAAATGGATACCGGTGGTCCTAGTCAACACGGGGTCCGCAATCAATGTATGTCCATCGAGAACGGCGTATGCTATCGGGTTGAAGCCCACGGATTTTGTGCCTATGGCCCAGGTGATTCAGGCCTATGATAATACCAGCCGGGAGGTGATGGGGACCATACGGATTAAGACTCTTGGTCTGAGGTAGCAGGACATTGAGTTTCATGTCTTGGATGTTCCAGCCACCTTCAATCTACTTCTCGGGCGGCCGTGGCTGCACCAAGTGGAGGCCGTCTCTTCACCTTACACCAAATACTAAAGTATCCCCACGATAAGGGAGTGACAATCATTTTTGGGAATTCTTCGATACATCCACCACCATGGCTAAATGCAGAGAGGCTTTCCAGAGCCATGGATAAATGCAAAGAGGCGGCGCTTGCCGAGATTTTAGATCTTCTTTGACTTGCAATTATCAGGAGATGAAGTTGACGAAAAGCAGACAGACCCACCAGCTGAGGCTGAGCAGTGCAAGGAGCAAGGTTCCGAGAGCACAGAAATTGAGATGGGGGTAGCACTGGCTTGTCTCCTCTCAGATCCTCAGATCGTACCGGAGTGCTTGGGCGATAACTTCTTAGTTTCCATGATCGGGGATGAAGCGGCTGTGGGCCCATCCTTTGGCATTCTCGATGCATCCATCGCCCCCTCCCTCATCTGGCAGTATGAGGAGGTCTTTTTATTGAGCAGTTCCAGATCAGGTAGTGAACCGGAATCTGATTCCACAAAGTCTATGGAGTCGGAATCAGATTCCAACTCTTCTGACTCTGAGTCCGGTATTCCTAGAGGTGATAACCTGGATGCCACTATCCTGTCCAGGTCGTCTTTTTCTTTTACCTTTGAATCTGTTGTAACCGAAGGAACAGGCGATCTAGAAGTGATTAATGAGAATAGTACGGCTGTAGCTTCCGAGTACTTTTCTGTGCCTTTAATTTATTGCATCAATCAAGACTTTCAAAATTTTGATGAAAACGACGAGGAAGAAATTCCTCCGGTTTTGAAATATTTGCTTGATCAAGAATAAGAGAGGTTCGTAAAACCTTTGGTTGATGAAATCACCTTAATTAACGTTGGTACTGAGAAGGATCCGCGGCTGGTCTAGATCGGGTCCACGTTGTCTTCGGAAGAATGCGAGCGCTTAGTCGCTTTATTAAAAGATTTCAAAGATGTTTTTGCGTGGTCCTACGAAGACATGCCTAGAATCGATCCTGAGATTGTACAGTACCGGATCCCTCTTGACCCAGAGGCCCGACCTGTTAAGCAAAAGCTCCGAAGGATCCGCCCAGACTGGGCTCTGAAAATCAAAGAAGAGGTCACCAAGTAGATCGATGCAGGGTTCCTGTTAGTATCTGAGTATCCAACTTCGCTGGCCAATATGGTTCCGGTGCCGAAGAATGACGGCAGAATTTGGGTATGTGTGGACTTCAAAGATCTAAACAAAGCCAGTCTGAAAGACGACTTTCCTCTGCCACATATCGACGAATTAGTGGATTTCACTGCTGGGCATGCGCTGCTCTCGTTCATGGATGGTTTTTCAGGCTATAATCAGATTTTGATGGCACCCGAAGACAGGCAGAAGACTGCTTTCACTACCCCGTGGGGAACCTATTGTTATAGGGTGATGCCGTTCAGTTTGAAGAACGCTAGGGCTACGTATCAACGGGCTGCGACCATGATTTTGCACGATATGATCCATAAAGAGGTTGAGGTGTACGTAGATGACATGATTGTCAAGTCCAAGGAAAGAGAGGGCCACTACACCGCCTTGCAGAAATTCTTCCAACGAATCAGAGAGTATCTGTTGCGGCTGAATCCTCAGAAATGTACATTTGGTGTTACAGCAGAGAAAATGATGGGGTTCTTGATCACACAAGGAGGTATCAAGGTCAATCCTTCCAAAATCAAGGCCATCTCAGAAATGCCACCACCGAGGACTGAAAAGGAGGTGCGAGGCTTTCTGGGTAAAGTGCAATTCATAAGACGGTTTATGGAAAAATTAACCTTGACTTGTGAACCACTGTTTGGTCTCCTGAAGAAAGGAAAGAAGTTCCAATGGGACGACCGGTGCCAGGTTGCTTTCGAGCAGATCAAGCAATATTTACAGAACCCACCTGTGTTGTCACTGTCTGAGCTGGGGAAACCGTTGATTCTGTACCTATCAGTGACCGAAACAACAATGGGCCGCATGCTTGCACAGGAGTCTGACGACAAAGTGGAGAAGGCTATTTACTATCTGAGCAAGAAAATGCTGGATTACGAGACCCACTACACGCCGCTGGAAAAGGCTTGTCTGGCCTTGGTGTGGGCTACCAGGAAGCTGAGGCACTACCTGTTTGCTCACTCTGTAATATTGGTTTCAAGATTCGATCCCATTAAATATCTCTTCGAGAAACCGGCACTTACGGGTAGGCTAGCCCGTTGGTTGCTTCTGTTTTCCGAATTTGATCTGAAGTACATGACGCGCAAGTCAGTGAAAGGGAGAGCGGTAGCGGAGTTCCTAGCCGACCACCCAGTAGAGAGAGATGAAGCAGTTGAATATCTGTTCCCAGACGAGGCCATTCTGCATGTCGAAGAAGAGAGTTGGACGATGTACTTTGACGGAGCGTCAAACCAGTACGGGTATAGGATAGGGGTGTTGCTGATAGCACCCGACAATTCCCGTATACCTTTAGCATTCAAACTCCGGTTCAAAGTGTCAAACAATGAGGCAGAGTATGAGGCATGTATTGCTGGACTAGAAGCCGCCTTCGAACTAAGGGCAAAACGGTTGGATGTCATCGGGGACTCGAACCTTGTTGTATCTCAAGCTAAAGGAGATTGGAAAGTTAAAGAAGAAAAGATGAGAATCTATCACTAGACCCTGGACGTTCTAATTCCTCGGTTTGAAAAACTGAACTTTGCTCATCTGTTAAGAGAGAACAACAGGTTCGTCGATTCATTAGCAACTCTATCTTCCATGATAGACATCCCTTTTGGAGTTCGGATGCGTCCGATCATCATTGAACAGAAATTCGTGCCGATCTACGAGCTGATTACTACCATAGATGAGGTACAAGATCAAAACCCCTGGTATTATGACATCTGGAACTTCTTGGAAAATGAGGCGTATCCACCAGAGGCAAATGCCAAAGATAAGAGGGCAATTCGAAGAATGGCTGCTCAGTTCATCGTCTGTGGGGGTAAACTGGACAAGAGGGGTCATCTCGGGATGCATAAGCTATACGTTGATGCTGAAAAGTCCAAACGCCTGATGGAGGCCATCCACGGAGGAGAGTGCGAAGTGCACATGAGCGGAGTGATGCTAGCTCAGAAGATCCTTAGACAGGGTTATTATTGGTCAACCATGGAGGAGGATTATATTGGCTTTGTTCGACGATGCCACAAATGTCAGATCCATGCAAACCGTATGAACATTCCGCCGTCAAAGCTGTACAACATGACCTCGCCATGGCCTTTTTCAGTCTGAGGGATTGATGTAATTGGGGCTATCACTCCAAAGGGGTCCAACGGGCATGAGTACATTCTGGTAGCGATAGACTACTTCACGAAGTGGGTCGAGGCCCAATCTTACGCGATGTTGAAGGCATCGCATGTTGCTAAGTTCATCCGAAACAACATTATCTGTCGCTACGACGTCCCGAATGAGATTATTTCGGATAATGGTTCCTACTTCAAGAAGGAGGTGATCAACTTGTTAGAGAAATACAATGTGGCTTTTCATAAGTCATCTACATATCGGCCACAAACCAACGGAGCTGTTGAGGCCGCCAACAAGAACATCAAGCACATTCTACAAAAGATGGTGGAAACCTATAGGGACTGGCCAGATAAGCTGCCATTTGCTCTTTGGGGCTACCGGACTTCAATTCGAACTTCTACTGGGGAAACTCCGTATTCCTTGGTTTATGGGATGGAGGCTGTTCTGCCTATCAAAGTTGAGGTTCCGTCATTACGGGTATTGGCTGAGTGTTAGATAGCTGAGGCAGATTGGTAGCAGAGTAGATTCGAAGAACTCATGTTGTTTGACGAAAGAAGGCCGAAAGCACTGTATCACGTCTAGGGTTATCAACGAAGAATTTCCAGGGCTTTTAACAAGAAGGTTAAGTCTAGGAATTTGAAAGAGGGGGATTTGGTACTTAAAGACAACTGAGCTCCCATCCACGACCCTAGGGGCAAGTTCAAACCCAATTGGACTGGTCCCTACATCATCAAGTCTATCTGGTCGGGTGGAGCTGTCGTTCTGATGGACCTAGATGGCCTAGAGTTCTCCCAGTCGATCAACATGGACAAGTTGAAGAAATACTATCCCTGAGTGGCTCGCTAGGCCGAAAACCCGAAAGGGCGACCTAGGCAAAAGTTAGAGCATGAAGAATTTGAAATAATAAAAACTGAGTTCGCGAGGTTGAAAACCCAAAAAGGGCGGCCTTGGCAAAAGTTAGACCATAAAAGGAGAGTGTTAATACACGAGTGAACCTGAACCGAACTACGTAAGGCTTGATTCCCATCTTTGGGATACGTAGGCAACTTCATTCTGAAGTCCAGCCATAAACACTTCCAAATCAACTTTGTCCATGTTGGTCATCTTTGTCTATTATCCATTCAAGAGCTCGATTGTGATCTCCAGTGCAGTGTTATTTAGACTAGGGGCAACTTTCTAGTTGTTGGGATTCGAGGTTGTACATCTCGAGGATTGATTTCAGGCGTGTCCAGTTTTGATCCATATCGAAAATGGTTTTGAAAAGTTTTAATAAAAGTTGATTTTGCTCAAATTAATCTTTTTTTGACTTAGACCATTTTTGGACCAAACAGAAAATTTTCAGTACCCACAACCTTCAATTTCATTAATTTCAGTACAGAGTTCTCCTACTCTTGAATACAAATTGAAGTTGCTTTTTTATTACATTCATAAAGAAAACTTGAAAGTACTGATTAAAGAAAAGAAAATCGGGGCATAGTCAGGTGTTCTTGCGTCCTCTCCCAGAGCTGGTCGAAGCCTCTGATGCCAAAGTAGGCCCAACCTGCGCCTCTTCATCAAGCCAAGCTATGCACTCATCAGAGAGGGTGCAACTGAAAGTGGGAGCGGAGGCCAGAAGCTCTCTCATCCTCCATGCTGTGGCATATCAAGCTAGCTGTGCGCCTCAGACTGGAAATGCAGTAGGGTACTCTATCCCTTCTTCTGGGTGGGTCTGATCATAGCCGAACTGGCGTCGAAATCGGAACGGAAAGTAAAAGACACAATGTATCGGGCCGATCAATTGAATCCCGAGCTGGCGAGACATGCTATAGCTCATCGATAGTAAATTAAGCCAGGGGCAGCGCCAAGCAATGTTGACAGCAGACAGACTGCACATCCATTCGCACCACCATCCCTCATCTGGGGCATCGACTAGACATTGCCGGAAGAAATAGCCGCGAGCTAAATATGCTGGGCATGAGTCCACCGCTCTCAGCTTCTCCATCAACCATATCTAGAGAGGGATGAAAAATGAGAGATTAAAGAATAGAGACGTGTACGTGGAGAGAAAAGAGAGAAAAGGGTTTTGAGAAAAAAATAGAGCCTGAGGGCCGAGTGATGTGAGAAATATATGTGAGATAGGGTGGGAAACATTACCTGTAGCAGTAGTGGACTCCCGCGAATCTAGTTGTCTCCCGGCAATGGAAGGCATCCAAACCCATCAGTGTGTCAGCTAGTGTCATGCCAATACAGCTCTTGCCCTCTTTTAAACCTTGGACAACCTCAATCAAACGGACGCTAGACCCTCCGGAGCCTAGGGCAAGCAAGAAATGAGATAACATGCACAAGCAGAGGGCATATCTCCGAAAACCCTGCCAGTGATGATCGTCGCGGTCACCGGCATCAGAAAATCGATGAATCAAGCTGGGGATGTCCAATTCTCCGTCGCGAATCAAAGACCGAGCGTCATGCGAAGTAAGCCCACACATCCGTCCTAGAGCTTGGACGTGGCCAAAATAGAATTGGGGCAAGATCTCTTCCTCACGCTCGAACTCCATCAAAGCTTGGAAGTCCTCGAAAGTGGGACACATCTCTTGTCCGCCAAAGCTAAAAACATGAGTTACCGGATTCCAACACCTTGCCGCGGCATGGAGGAACGGAAAACGCAGCGGGGTGCGGCTCAACGTGAATAGTGCATTTATTCCAAAACCCCAGAAGTTCAACTTTTCCAAGCCATCCAAGTTTGCAATCCAATTCATGAGGTTTTGGACTATAAATGCTTCCATTTGGAGGAGAAATGGAGTTCAAATGAGGGAACCACGAAGCTGGAACCTTTATAGAAGATAGAGCATTGAGTGGAGGACAGATGGCAGAAATTTGGAGATTCCCAGAAAAAACTGGCCGGCCAGCCAGTTCAAGTAGCCAACCGACCACCTTAACTGGCTGGTCGGCCACTTAAGTGGTCCATAGAAGCAAAAAGTGGCCGGTAATGGCTATAGGTGGCCAGCAGCCACTGTTTGTCCCCAGCAGATTAGTCTTAGTTTGTCTGTGTACTGGGAGTGCTAAAAAATCTATGTTTTGTTCCACTCTGGACGCGTTCTGCTGTGGTTTTGGCGACTTGTCCTTAAGTTTGTCACTTTTGTTTATCAAGTTGCTAATCTTGGTTTATCGAGTTGTTAACTTTGTTTATCGAGTTGTTGAGTTTTGTTTATCGAGTTGTTAAGTTTTGCTTATCGAGTTTTTGAGCTTTGTTTATCGAGTTGTTGTAATTTGTTTATCGAATCATTGTCTTGCTTATCGAGTTGTTTTTTAAGTTGTTTTGTTTTGTTGGTTATGTCGGTTCACTACCTGGCTTTGCAATAAACAATGTTTAATTTCCATCAATCTCATTTTTGCGCAAAATGGTGCGATGCGAATGCTTAGAATACAAATGCAACACTTTTTGAACAAAAAAGTTGTTTTCATTCCATCATGGTTTCTCTTTACAAAAGTACAAAGTTTTAAAGAAAATAAAACTGCCTAAGGTTGTACAATGTGCTAATACTAAAGCGAAAAGAGAAATAAAGCAAAAAAACAATAGTGTCTGAATCGGTGCCGTCCAACTCAAGACTGAGAGGCCCTCTTCACCCTCTTCCTCACCTAAGAGGACTCTGGAGCATCGTCACTGTCAGCACCGCTGTCTGAGCCAGAGCCATCTCCACTCTCATCCTCGGAGCCCTCCTCGGCTGACTCTGACTGAGGACTTGCTGCCTCCTCGTCCTCAATGGACTCGTCATCATCACCATGTCTGGTAGGCCTCCAGCATCTCCTTCGGCTGTGTGCTGCTCGAGGTGGTACTGAAGGTCCTGCCGCCACTCCTACCGGGGCACCTGATGGAGCTAATGTCTCGAAAGGGACCTAAAAAGAAGAAGGAGTTTGTTAGAAGGTATTAATTGTGATATATGGCAGATGCAGTATATTCGATGCAAGAGTTGATGTGTTGTGAGCAGTAAATGATTGCAGTATCTGTAAGCTGTGAGCAATGTATGGGAACAATGTATTAATGCAGTGTTTTAGTGCAAAGTATCAGATCAGCGTGGTATGGAACTTTGTAAATGCTAATGCATTAGCGGAGAGTTTCAGGGCATGAAACGCAAATTGAAGAAAGATTACCGGGATCCCGTAAAGGCTGAGTAGATCTAGGCTCCTTTGCGTCATCTCTGTCAATGAAGCTACTAAGTCAAGAGCCTGTCCTATGTACTTAATCGGTGCCTGCAAGTGCATTGAAGAGATTAGTATTCTACAAGGCATAATTGAAATGAAGTAAATATGCAGAATGTAAAGTTTGGTACATACCGAGGTCCGGCCTCAAACTCCAGCAAGTGCATGACCAACCGGTGCAGGCTCGATGGGGATCTGGCAAGTCTCCCCAGAACGTCTCCAGTAACTCAATGATGTAGGCAAGTCTGGCCACCCGGCACTCTGTCTAGTGGTGAGCATCTTCCCAACTCTGCCTCTTTGTGCTCGAGACCTACTCGTCGAGGGGGTACCCACCGCTCCAGCCCTGCTCGACGAAGCAGTAGCAGTTGTCCTCCATGAGGGACCGCAAGCACCTACCAACGGAGGCATGAGGTATGCCTCGATGTAGGCTGTGTAGTCCCCCTTCTTAATGAATCGATCTGCATCCATGCCCTGCATAACATCAATGAGCTCCTGAGGGGAGATGCTCTCTGTGTCCCGCATGGATGGTGGAGGTGGCAAAGGGATCGACTGAAACTCCAAACCCAATGTCTGGCGCCTGAAGCGCTCTCCAAGAAACTAAGCTCGACCCACCGATCCCTCGAATAAGATCCAGAATCGGCAAGCGCCCCAGGCTCCAACGAAATGGAATCAGGCAAACTCTGGCATCACCTCCCAGGGCTGTGTAGACACCCCATTTTTGACCATCCTCAAGACTTGGACGTCATCGTTTGAACACTCGATGATCATTGTAGACGTCCCCGAACGCATCCCGGGGAGGGTGTGCGAGTCCCCCCCCCCCCCCCCGTTCTGGTTCGATATTGGGTCTACTATAGTTCGAAGGACTCAAATGTCACGGTTCTAAATCTTGAACCAAAGAGTCCAAATCCGGCAAATCGTTTTGAAAACAGATTTTTTGAAAGAAGTGCCAAACATGGACTGATTTGCCAGATACAGAGTCGCCACCTAAATATTTTATTTTTGGGAAATTTAGGAAACCCTGACTCGGTGCCAAAGGCCACGTGTCCGTCATCACCAAAGTTACCTCGGCTCGGGAACTTGGGTACGATTGGGGAAGGTCACTTCGTGAGCACCCCCGCTCGCCCGGTCAAAGACCGGCCTCTACTAACCATGAGATCGAGTTTTGAAAACGTTGTGTGTTCTTATTCCGGTTATTAGCCTAGATTACTATGTGATGCGCACAACATACAAGTATAGACTGGGTCGCCTGAATTGGAACAAAACATTTCATGTTTGTTTGTTTGAAAATGGTTTGATGGTGCTACCCGCAGGTAGGCTAAGACGTGGATTTGCCACCCTCGGGTGGGCTTAGAAAACAATGGTTTTGCCACTATCTAGTGGGCTTAAAACAAACATTTGATGAATTGTTCCAATCCAAGTAACCTAACCTCCACCCACAGGCATTCAAGCAGTTATATCACATAAGCAAATAGCCTCATGGCAAGC